>CABFVX010001705.1:126662-146681 GCA_902151425.1 Timema shepardi | reverse complement strand
CAGGTGAATGATTATGTCTCTCTCCCCTATGGGGATTTTATTATGTTTTCAATACTTTTCAAGGCCCTAATGACCTCGATGTGTCGGTGGGCCTCTAAACCATAGTAATAATAATAATAATAATAATTAAGAAGTTGTAAGAAGAGTAAATGAAAATAGAACCATAATGCAGGTGATTGCATATATTTTAAAATGTTAATTAGATGGGTAGCAAACAATATGAGCTTTAATGGCGTATTGAATGATGCAGATGATGGACGGAATAAGGAGACTATGAAGACGATTAATGGGACTCCCGATACATTTCCTCTGATTGCAACCTTTCTGACTCCTATCCCATTTGTATAGTTAATTATTAATAGTACAAACGCGTAGTCAGATGAATTAAATCAAAATTACGCATATGTAAAATAATGACTAGGGCTCGGATTTATATATAACCAGTAAATCCTTGAGAAACCTTCGCACATTCAACCTCCCCCCACCCCTCCAAAAAAAGGTTTAGTCTTTTTTTGGGCTGTTGAAATTAAATACACAGCGAAGTGTAAACACAAAATAGCAAAGAGAGATTATTTTCGGTATTTGATATAAAAAACATTGTTTGATTTTTCTTAAAATTTAAACAAACAAATGTGTTTTAACGTAAATCGAGTATGCCATGTCAGAAGTCGGTAAAAAATATCCTCTCCACTGATACCTTTTTCATCGATATAGGCTTTGTATTAATTGAGAAAAAGGAATGTTGACAACAAAAATAATATTTAGGATTATATATTTTTAAACTTTTCAAACCTAGGCCCATAAATATATATCTTCCTGAATTGTGTGATTTTTATCGCTTTGGCCTAATTTTTTAAACAAATATTTTTGTAATTTTAGTTCAAAATACATAATTAATTCAACCTTTTTACAACCAACAGCATGTATTCTAATAAAAGATCATGTCAATGTTCACTGTCTAAGCTTTAGAGGAAAGGTTGAATTTTGTTTACTCAAAGGAACAGCAATTCTGATCTAAACTGGCTTTCTCGATCAATAATTTCCTAAGCTTATGCTTTTTTTGCCACTTCATTTCGGAGGAATTTGTTTTACTTATCGGTGAAGGAGGATGGGTGGTCAAGAGAGGGCTTAAGGTGTGTGCTTTCTTTCTTCTTGAATACGTACTAATCTGCCCGGACATTATTTTCACAAACTTACTCTGGATTCATACGTCCGCCGAAAAACAAGCACAGAACAGAAAAGTGATCACATGACAAGCTCTAAGCCAATCACAAGTTTTCCGCCTCATCGCCACGAGCTCTTCTGCTAAAGTTCATTCAACTCATCTCTACTTCTTATGATCTACCCGAGATGTTTGACACGGGAGAACCAACCATCTCAGATCAGTGCGCATGAGCATTTGACAACTCATGCGCTGTAAAGCCAGAAGCTAGCAGACAGCTTCGTTGGCCGTTGTGAGGAGAGTTGAAATAACCCGTTAATGGAAAGCGTGTTTATTGATGTATTGGCTTGTGCCACGACACAGCATAATAATTTTAAAACACGCACAAATATATGTTTATCCATTAGATTTTTTTTATAGTCAGCTGTTTTAGGTTAGCGTTGCAATGCATCATGGGTCAGCATACAGCGTGTGAGTTTCTGTGCCATTCAAGCAGACTCTGCTTTCTATTTTCGGCGAACGTGTGAATCAAGTTTTATTGTGAGGTGATCATTGAACTATTTATTCAAAGTATCATTTTATTCAGTAACAAGATAGATTTTATGAAGTTAGGATGCGTTCAAAATTGTCAAAGTGTCTTAATTTAAATGGATACGTTCGAGAATATGATGACGTGTTTAACACATACGGTGTTATTTTATTTTGCAATATTTGTGGGGGGGGAAAACGTCACTGCTGACACGAGATCTCAAGTCACTCAACATATAGCAACATAAAGGCATGTGAAGACTGGATCATTGAAAAAATCATCAAAACAGAAACTTTTGAGCATTCAAAAGTCGAAGCTTGTAAAATCCCCTTGCTCAAAGTGTTTCAAAGACATTTGCCACTCTTTTGCAGCAGCAGATATTCCAGTTAATATATTGAAAAATCCTGTGTCAAAGGTAACTTTGGAAAAACAAAAACAAACTAAGAATCCTCAATGAGACAACTGTCAGGAAAATCTACCTTACTAAAATATATACTGATACATTATGAAGAATTAGTATAGAAATTGGTGAAAATTATACATTCAATTCGATGTATACGAGAACAGATTCAAAAGGCCTTCACATTGATAATGTTATCGACGGTACTTTGAAGGATGAGCCATCGCCTTTATTTCTTCTCGCTACTGAGTGTCTGAAAAATCTAACAACTCAAGAATCTCAAAAACATTCAATTATGCTACTTTGGCCCGATGGAATACAATATGACCTGTTCGTATATTTCTCTCCAACTAAGCACCCTAAAGGTGGCAAAGGAATTACAAATATTGTACTTAAAGATGATCCATTTATTTATCATGTTTGGCCCATGGTGTGCACCATGTTGCAGATGCAACCTTTATATCCTGAAGTGACTCGAGTCATTTAAAATAATGTGAAGTTTTTTTTAAGACACCGAACTGAGTGACATTGTTTAAATAAGAAGCACCAGGATTACAATTTCCACCACACCCTATTTTAAACAAGTGGGGAGCTTGGATAGTTGCTGCAACATACTATGCAGACAATTTCAAGAAAGTATCGAAATGCTCGACGAGAAGGACGCAGATTCCATAAGTGAGGCAAAAAAAAAGTCATACTAAAAGGGAGTGTTCATGAAGATTTCATTTACATCAAAGCTACCTTTTCGTTCTTGAGAGAAACAATCAAAAAACTTGAGTGAAAAAAATATGCCCTTAGTGATAAATATTCAAAACATTGTACATATTTTGTTCAAATTAAAAGACTCTCGTGGTTAACGTGCAAAGGATGCAGTAAATAAATTAAACCTAGTCCTTAGTAAAAAATAAATAATCCTGGCTACAATTAATTAAAACAGTTCAGTGAAATTCAACGGACAGTTGGAGCCCAACGAAGAAGAATTTTCACCGTCAGATATTGCTAATTTGAAATATATTCCCATAACCTCCTGTCATGTGGAGTGTAGTTTTTCTTTATTTAAACATATTTTGGCGGATAACAGACAAGCCTATAAATTTGAAACACCTAGGATACGGGATTTTGTCCATTGTAATGGTGGAATTTAATACCAAACTATGCTCTCAATCATTAAGAAAGAAATGTTTTATGAACTATATAAATTAAATTTTATTTTTGCATGGTTGTTTTGTATCTATTTCTATTGCTCTACAAGAGGAAAAGAAGTACAAAACAATCCAAGCCTTGATCATGGCATTTAAAGTTATCTCCATACATCACGAGAAAGAACATATTATCTGTAATAATTGTAAAATGTCTTATCAGTATGTTGTAAATAAACATAGAAAGTAAACTTATTTTATATATTGATTCAAATATGTTTCTCTTATTTACCTGTCGACACACACCTTTCCATTAATTTGTCAAAGTGGTAATTAGACTGACACTGGCAGCTTCCATTCTGACATAAGGTGTTATCGAAATGCAGGCACTGATTGCTGTCCTTACAGCCGTCCTTTGTAGTCAGCACTAGACAAAAATAATACAATCAATATAAATTATTAATTATAAAGCAATTAGACTCGTTCTCCGCCCGCCTGTGAAGCAGTTCCCTCTGCAAAAATCTCAGTTATAATAAGAGTTATTGGAATAGCTACAACACTTTAGTAATCAGTGAACTAAGTTTCATCATTATACCTAATCGAGAAGTTTGATAAAAACTCTCGACAAAGAGCACATGGCCTTTATTATACTGTAGAGTGTAGATCATGATCGCGAAAACTTGTATTTATTATTTAACCAGACCTTTTGTTTTACATTCCTAACGAAACATATATAGTTTTACTTTCTCTCGACCCCTCGGGTGAAAGTATTGTGATCGTCAAAAAAATTGAACTCGAGATTTTGATAAATGTTGAAGTTTCACGACCCCCTGAAAAAAAAAAATGTTTTCGCGATGACCTCTGTCTGTCTGTCTGTTTGGCAATTGAAATTAGAAATATTTAAAGATGTTTTGAATTTTCCTTAAAGTGTCATTTGTATTCCTTATATTTCACTTATATGTAGGTCTATGAAAGCACTTTCAACAATTATTGATTTCCTTTGTCATTCTTGGTGAGATGGACGAAGTATGGACGTGTTCACTAATTAAGTTTCAACCTGTTCGTAAGACAGAGTGTATTTATACTATACTAATCCTTTTACGCTTAACTTTACCTTATTAGCGTGTCTTACTACCAGTCCGGGCTATCCACATATTTACATTCATGAGCTAGGATTAAGGACGGTAGAATTTGGAAGAAATCTACTAGAATTTACGGGAAAGAAATTGGACAAACAAAAGCATTTAGGAAAAAACTACCTTAGTACATCTGGATGGTATTTTAACCCCCTCGACCTCCTGTTACAATTGAACCAGAGTAGATGAGACATACACCTTTTTCCGCGTGTACACCTACTTTCATAAAATTGAGGTACAGAGTGCATGAAAATGAAGTTGCTCAGGATGAACAGATGACTAGTGTCGACAATTGAATAACGCCTTATATATATATATATATATATATTAAAGGTAAGGTGGGGTAAGTGCATCACTAAATGTATATAGTTCGATTTTATCCATTTTTAAATCCTACAATATTTGAACCAAATTAATATAATTTTTACCATACTATTTCTTATGTGATTGTATTGCATGTACCAAGATTAAACATAATCGCGGGAAAGCTTCATTATTTATTTAAAAAAATTAAAAACTTAACTGTCTGGATATGCACCTCCCCTTGGTTTGGGTAAGCGCATACTTATCCCAAAAATTAAATTTTCTTCCTACAGTTAAAAGTGCATATTCTACAAACTTTAATCTTCAAATGGATTTTTACAAATTGAATTTATCTCAAGGCATTCTAGAGTTGTAAGCTTAATCTATAGCAAAAATTGAAATAATCATCTTATATTTCTCTGCCACTTGAATAAAATAATAAATTTTTTCTTTTCCTTACAATAATGTTGGAACTGTGAAAAATTAAAAAAGTCTTCAGCTGGAAGAACACTTGTCATATTTACTAATTTGTGTTACTATTTACACTTTTTAATAAGCACTTTAAAACTAGTCCATTATTGAATATTATATTGTGAAAATGATATTGGAAATATTATTTCACCCCTGCGCCCAATTGATGGTTGGGGTAGAATTAAAACAAAGTCTTCATCACAGCATTCTGCAGTCTGCAGTCTCCATTTTCAGGAAATTTAAATACAGCAGAAGAAACATTTTGAGACACTTTACGAATAAATCTTAAATAAGGCAGTCCTGATTCGCTTAGTTTCTCAATTTTTCCAACAAAATGTTTAGTAATTTTTTTATTGGAAAATTTGATCAAGACCCAATCATCTTTTTTTCTGATACATCCCTAGTTATCTCTTCCATTTCCTGTAGTTCTTTGGCTACTCTTTCTAAGTTTTCGAATATGTCTTCTTCATTGGTTGATTGTGTACTGTAAGCTTCACTTTCTGAAGAGGTATCATCAATAATTTCTTTATCTTTTGTTGATTTTAAAGTTTTACTCCCCCCCCCCCCCCCCCCATTTTGGGAAATTTTTTTTTTTNCCCCCCCCCCCCCCCTGAATTTGAGGCATTTTTACTGTATTGCGTTGTTTTCTTCGGCTTGGGTTCTTGCTCACTTGTTAAGCAGTGTATCACTTCTTCACTTGTAATTAATTACCTCTTTACTTCTAGCAATTTGCTTTATGGTGTTGGTTGTTGTTTGAGTACTTTTAACTGTAGACAATAACAGTTCTTCAAATTATATACCTAGTAGTTTATTACATAAACTTCCATTTGTTTGAGAACTATTTATTTCTGTAGTTGTTATATTCCTTGTTTCACATGAAGATAACAATACTTTGAAGCTCAAACTGTAAGATGTTGAAGGCATAGAAAGCACATCAATATTCTTCAAAATATACCTATTTATACTTCCTGATACTGAAGGCATATATCAACTATTAATTGTTTTATAGATAGACCCACCTGCATTTTCTGATGCCAATTCATTGTTGACAACGTTTAGATTACCTTCCTTTTCGAGGCCTTTTCGAGTTGGAAGTTTTCCCAACGCTTCACAGCCAAAGGGTCGAATGAATCTTATGGTACCACTTGGTTATTGGATGGGAAAATTCCTCCCTTCTTAAAACCACTCTTTAAATTTTCTAAATTTGTTTGAGTCCATAATTCACCAATAATTTTGGAGAAATGTTTTCTTGGGGGCTTACAACCTACATATTGCCTTTTTGAAAACCTCTGTCTGCATCCATCCATTTTGAGTAGCCGCATAAGTGGTTTCAGGAAAGCCAGTACCTTTTGGTGCTGTTCACTCATCCCAAATATTCTAACCTTTGAAAATTATTAATGGAGGTGCTTTCCTCCAGCAGCATTTTCATTGAACAACACAATTATATTATCTTTCCCTGAATAACTTGTAGTTCTAGTGCACAGGGAACCTTTAAGGCCCACAACCTTTGTCTTTGAAGGGTCAGTTGAAAAGCTAGTTTCATCCGAATTCGGCTTGGTTTATCAGCTAATCCAAGTATGTCAATCACTCGTTTCAACATTTTGAAGTACTCTTGGACACTAAAGGGATCGCATGCTTTCTTTCTTGCAATTTCAACACTTTGAAGTCTTTTAATAGAAAGATTGTGACGCTTTAAAAAGCCAATAAGCAATTATTCTGAAGGAATACCGTTTTTGAAAGGAGCTTTCAAACTGTTTGAATTCACATAAACCTCCATCATTTCCATAATTTCCTTTCTACTCGATCCAAATCCATATCTATCCATTTGTTTTAAACCTTCTGCTAACTCCCTTTCCGTCTCTATTGGTATGGCAGTATCTCGCCCAAATGTATTTGATATTACTTCCCTTCTTCCTTTAACAAATCAATGATTGTGTTTTTGGGGATTTTATAAGTTTTACGACCTAGATGCACTCATTTCACCATATTTTATATCAGAAACAGCTTTTAAAAGGTTTTCTTTGTTATAAGAAAGGCCTTTATTGATTTTTCTAATATATTTCCTAGATGTGTTCTAATAGTTTTCTCAAATAAATGAGCGTAAATAAGAAACAAAGTCCCGCAGACACACTCTGACTTTACAAATATATATATATATGTATGTGTGTGTGTAACACCCTTAAACTCTTGCTCACTATTCTTCTCTGTTTTTTAGTTTGCTTCTTGTAATAACATCCGTCTTTACTGGTTCTATCCTGCTAACTTCATCTTTATCAAAAACCCAACTCATTTTTCAAATGCAGTGAAATGTTAGTGCCATACTTCCTCTTTAAAAAAACAAACTTTATTTTCCTCCCTTCATTCTATTTATGACGCTTATGTGAAAGAAACGCCTTGGGTTGAGAAAGAAGCCTGCATTTTTTGACGTGAATACATCTTTAAATTCAGAACAGTACCAGGAGGGTACAGGACGAAAAGTTGAGTGTAACGCTCCAGAAAGCGCGCCGCATTGGCAGGTGGTTGGGGGTTGTCCGTCATTTTGTGTACGATCCGCCGCGCCTAGAAAATTTCCACCAAGTATAATTTCTCGCTCTGTCGTGATACGAAGCTCGCATTAGCGTCAATCAACAGTTCTCGTTGTTTGAGATATACTGATTTAACTAGTAATACTAAAATGTAATTACGGTGGTGGTAAAAAAAATGTGGATTGAAGTTGGACAATTTTAGAAATTTCACAGTATCCACCTATACTTGGCGGAAAGAAAGCCAGAAATATGCCGAACGTAGGGATATTGCAGCTGGTCAGCTATCCAATAATACCCCAATGTCTGGGCCGGAACGAATAAGGAAGTATCGGGGACGAAAAAAAAATTGGAAGTGTTGCAGTGCGTGGTGTATGGCGCCAGCACTATACAATTACTTAGGCATCAGTAAAACCTGGATGGACGATGCCACATTTATGAATGTATCTGGTTTCGAACTTAAAGAATGTATGAATACAGCCATAGAAAGGCGACGCAATTAACCGTCAACTTCGACGTCATCGTCCAAACGCACCGCCGCCGGTGGAGTCGCAATACATAGGAACCTCAACAGCTTCACCGATTGTGAACGTATCGTTACCATTGAGGTCAGTCGTGAGCTTAAGTGTCAAAGAACCATCATTGAGAGAAATATATCTGGTCGACGTAACGACCAACGGTGTATCTAATTTGTCCCCCGGAGCTGTGTACATTCATCAGAACGTTTCATTGTCAGCTATAGAATGTTGTATCCATCGATCCCTGCTGCAATACTCGAAAAAGTATGAATAAAATAATCCCCAGTATCGAGCCAGACCTGCTTAGGCCGATCACCATCACGCGTTCAGGCTATGACGACCACGCTCGGTAATACTTGTAATAATTTGATTTTCGCCAGAAACTTAGCTGTATCTTGTCTACCGTTTTTATCTTACTTTTCTTGCCATAGACCTATGCTGAATAAAATTGAAATCGATTATTAAACTCGTTTTAATTTATTTACACTTCCCAACACATATATAATCCGATTATTTAACGTATTCACCTAGAACCTCTCCGTCCGTGCACCGACACACTCACCCTATTTTTTGTAAATACTTTTTGGTTTTCTAGGAACCCCATATGAATTTTCGGTCATCAAGTATTCCTACATCTCCTTTGGTTAGGGGACACCTGCCCGCGAAATTTCTGTTTCATAGGTTTTCCGAACTTCGAGATTTTTTTAACTTTTGTTTATTTGGGAATCCACCTTTTGGGGGCTCCTATTGGAATTTTCTAATCTCAAGTATTCCTGCACCTATGGGCTAGAGGCTACCTGCCTGAAAATTTTCAGCTTCCTAGGTCTTTTGGGCTTCGAGAATTTTTCGTCTTTGGTCTAGGGAGTTTAAGGAACCTGTGAAAAATTCTGGTCACCATGTATTCCTGCACTATTTTTGGCTTGGTTTTTGAGATATTATTGGCCGGACAGAGGAATTGGTGATTATTATGTTGGAGATCAATATTCGTAGTAAAACAAAATGTTTTATACAATTCCATTACTTCTTTACAACAGCGTGATAAGATTATATCATTTTAAATTAACAAATGAACGAAAACTTTTGTTCAAATAAAAAAATTACTGTTAGCAACAATTTTCGGATGTATCTAGTAGTTTTTGTGAAATCAAAAAGCGAAAAGAGTTGCGATTGATTGTAAAAATTGTTATCTTATTATGATGCCATCTAAAAAATAAACATATATTTTCTTACCTTGTAGACATTCCTGCGTATAGGAGGATTCAATAAATCCAGGAGCGCAATCACAAACCTTGTGACTTTGATCACACATTGAATTATTGAGGTGGACTTTGCAATCTTGGTCAACTTGGCACGGCTGGTTTAGTATGGACGGTCCTATAAAACAATATTATTCAATTTGTCACTTGCTAAATATTTACTAACAATATACAAACGTTGAAAAGCACAGTGTATTATATAAAAATAAAGACAACAATTATAATCGTATTATAATAATATAATTGAATGTAAGGAATATTTATAAATGTGGGATAGAAAATATGTTTAAATGGTACTGAGACTAAGATCAATTGAAAATTTAAGATAACACTAGTGTCTTTAATATTTAAGAGGATATAAATATTAACAAAATTAGTCAAAATCACAATAACGAGTTAATTAATAGAAATTATATTATTAAAAGTGATGTAAAAGTAATAGTTTGAATGTAGGCTAGAAAAATGTTGTAGAAGATATTATTCTTAGATTAGATTACAATTTTAACGTTTAACTACTGTCCTTCACAATGTCTAAAAGGATATTAACATATTAAAAATGTGAGTCTAATTCACATAAAATACAAATACAAACATATTAAAATACATGTACTAATAACACATGAGTCAAGTAAAGTTGAATACGCATTATACTGAAAAATATGACAAAGTGATAAAGTTAAGATAGACAGACAGTTGTCAAATGGGAGAGAACAACACTTAAATAAATGTGAAATGAAAAAATAGAATTCTATTCTTATCTTGCAATTGAAATGCCCTTGTTCCTTGTAATGCTGGGTGTGAATCAATCACTAATCGACATGTTTCGACGCGACGTCAGCGTCATCCTCAGAACTAAATAAGACAAAAATCAACGTAAGTTGTAGTACAACTAATCCAATGATATCCAATGTAAAAATCTGAGATTAAAATTGCTTGAACAGGTGTTAATAAGGAAAAATATATCGTGGGTTGGAGACGGATGGTCCCGGGAGGGAAAGCCGTAGGTGGCGAGAGGAGGCGGCGGGGCTTTCCTTTATTAACAATCGTGAACAATAGTGACAAATACAGGTTATATATACAAAAGAGATATTATTATCGGTGGGTGCCTGGTGGCTGTCAAAGGTCTTGGCTGTCGTCGATTCCTTCTCTAGTAGTTGTTGCCAGACTGCTCGCGACGGCCAATCCGCCGGGTTTGTTTATGTGGGTACTCAAAAAAGTCCCACGGCGTTTTCCTGAGCATGTTCATAATGTGCAGGTGGAAGTTTCTCACTGCGGGCTTGTTGAAGATCAAACCCTTACCGGTTGGGAGGCCGTGGAATGTAGTCATGTTGTCGACGCCAAGGCGAATGGATGTTGGGTTGCCCTCTTGCCTTTCCCAATATAGGGCTAGTAGTCCTGCCGTCATCTCGGCTTCATTAATCTCGGTTGGTTGAATCAGCCGTTGGACCATTCCTGCGTGTCTGTGAGGGCTGTATGCTGCCACCGCCCACGGGGCTGCATCGGCAAAAACTGTGCTGAGTTCTGTGTCCGGTGTCAACCAGGAGTATGTGGTCCAGCGTGGGAAGGATAGAAGCTTTTCATCGACCACCGGTTGGTTCTTGTCGATTATTGCATATGCATAGGCCGGCCACTTTAGGTTGTGGCCGACCCATGCGAAGTACCTAGCGATCCTTTGGGTTTCTTTGATGTTAGCCGCTGGAAGATGCTTCAGGAGTATCGCTGCCCTTGTCCTAGCTGTGTCTGCCAATGTCAGTGATGAGTCTGTTGTGTCTACCTTGAACCCGAGGTAGGTAAGTCTCCTTGCTGCCCTATGGGATGACTTGTTTTTGTTGACTGTGAGACCCAGTGATTCCAGCAGATGCTCTACATGGTACAGTTGTTCCGGGTCGGAGCTATGGAACAAAAAATCGTTGAGATAGGCTATGCCTTTCGTGGAGTATAGTTCTTCTTCGATAGCATTGATGGCTTCCTTTGCTACCCGATGCAGGATGCTAGGGGAAAGACCGTGTCCTATTGGTAAACGGGTGACAGAGAACTTCCTTCCACGGTAGTAGACCCCTATATGTCTTCTGGATGGTTGATCGATGGGTATATGGTAAAATCCGGCTCTCAAATCGATCTTCCATAGGAAGTCATTTCTTGGGATGTTGGCAATCGTGTCCCCAGCTGATTGCAGCGAGAAGGATGGGGTATTGATAAAGTCTGTCCATCTTGAAAGGTCTTGGTTGATGCGCACTTAGCCTGAGGATTTTGGTATCATGAAGAGAGGAAAGGCGTCGCATATCTCGTCGTTTAGTTCCAGTAGCCCATTCTCCAACCAATCTTGGATGACTGTAACCATCAGGGGTGACTCCTTTGTTTTCATGAAGACATGGGGCGTCTCTGGGTCGTGGGATGTGGGCCCCTCCATCCAGGCAGCAAAAACGCCATTTGTTGTTCCAGTATTTCGGGCCCAGGGGATTCACCGCAGGGCTGACGTATTGGCAATCCTTCAATTTTTTGAACGGGAAGTTTTAATTTTAATCTCAGATTTTTACATTGGATAGCATTGGATTAGTTACACTACAACTTACGTTTATTTTTGTCTTATTTAGTCCTGAGCATGACGCCGACGTCACGTCGAAACATGTCGATTAGTGATTGATACACACCCAGCATTACAAGGAACAAGGGAATTTCAATTGCAAGATAAGAATAGAATTATATTCTTTCATTTCACATTTATTCAAGTTTTTTTCTCTCCCATTTGACAACTGTCTATCTTAACTTTATCACTTTGTCATATTTTTCAGTATAATGTATATTCAACCTTACTTGACACATGTGTTATTAGTACATGTATTTTAATATGTTTGTCTTTGTATTTTATGTGAATTAGACTCACATTTTTAATATGTTAATATTCTTTTAGACATTGTGAAGGATAGTAGTTGAACGTTAAAATTGTCATCTGATTTAAGAATAATATTTTTTACAACATTTTTCTAACCTACATTCAAACTATTACTTTTACATCACTTTTAATAATATGATTTCTATTAATTAACTCGTTATTGTGATTTTGACTAATTTTGTTAATATTTATATCCTCTTAAATATTAAAGACATTATTGTCATCTTAAATTTTAAATTGATATTAGTCTCAGTACCATTTAAATATATTTTCTATCCCACATTTATAAATATTCTTTACATTGAATTCTATTATTATAATACGATTAAATATTGTTTCATTACTACAACTTATTATGTTTTTCAAGCAAATAAGCAACACAATACGATTTTTTTTAAAACGACGCGAGGAAGGTACAAAATCCGTCATGGATGGACCAAATGTTTGGTAGGAAGTGGACTGTATAGTCTAGTATTCACAACCACGGAATGTTTATGATATACGACACTCTAAGATATACACGGGACGACATCCAAAGCGAGACTGGCTGCCCACAACCAGTAAATCGAGCGCGCAGAATCCCGTTAACAGAAAGCACAATAGACGCCAACCAAGTTTCTTGGCACCAAAACAACACAGTAAACATAGTTCAAAATAAAACAATTTACACATATACAAGCCCCAAACATAATTAGTGTATAATTTAAAGCTTGTTACGTATATTAACTATTATTTTACAATTAATTTTATATTTATTTTATGTATTTTTACTTAAACTATACTAAATTAGTTTAATAAATAAACATTGTGATCTTGAATCTTTTTTCAATAGTTGGCACAATGCTTAACTTGCTTCACAGGGACAGCATGACGTGGGGTGTAAAAACCCGAGCTCATTGGCCAATGAATTGTGGGCGAAAGGAATGTGTTACCACCCCCTAGACATTGGGCAAGGCTATTAGAGCCTCCCTAGCTTGCCTTGCGGTTTTCAAGCAGCAATCCCTGGGTTTCCTATTGTGCTAAGTAGAACCTTTTGGAAGAAGAATTACTTAGAGCGCAGTATTCTTGGAATATGAACCAATATTAGTTTTAAAATTAATTATTCATTACATGTATATTTACTAACAATTCAAACATTAGTATTAACACAGTTCGCACAGACAGCACTGAATTAAACAAAAATCTAGTCCATATCATTATGGGTATGCAGCGCAGGACTAGCATACCCAGAGAATACGCCACCGAATACAACAAGCAATGAAAACAGGTATCAGATTACTGACGCCAAGGTCAAATGAAATGACAGATGAGACTAATATTATTCTTTCATTGGTGCTTATTCGAAATCGTTCATAAACTGACGGAAACGTTCGGCAATGACTCTGGTCACCACTATCTCATTGAAATCGATAAAAACATCTAACAAAACGATAAATTTCCATAGTTAGCGTATCTAATTTTAACCATAATTTTCGTTTTTACACATGTTAAAATACATTTTACACATTCTTTCGTTAGCCTTTCATGTTCACTGTGAATATCCCTCATGGTCTGATAAAGTGCCCCTCCCAGTTTGAGAACCAATGATCTAGTACATATAGCTCTTGGTCTCTGATTTGTGAACGTGGGGATGGAGATCTGACGTTAAGTCAGCAGGGATAAATGATAAACAGTTCTAGAAGCTATCTGAAGTATATTTTATGGCACCATCACCCTAACTGCCAAAGGCTGGAAAAATTTATAACTATTAAACTCTTATAGAAACTCTTTAAAAAAATTCTAACTATAAACATCTCTAGAAGCTCTCTGAAGGGCTTTTTTTATAGTAGCACAGCCCCCTAATTTGTACTTGTGCCTTAATTTGGATATTGTTTGAACCACAAATAAAGCTATATAGGTTTATATATTGTTCATTAAATTGGGGGGCGGAGGGGTTGAATCCCCCAAACCCTCCCTGACTACGGCCTTGGTCTAGAACATCGTTTTTAAACCAGTTTGCCGTGGCACATTGGTGTGATTCGGGAGTTTGAGTGAAGATAAAATAGAAGCGAGGAAATATCTGAAGAATAAAAGTTAAACTTTTCAATTCCATGATCAACACTAGTTTAAATAAATGGTACGGAACTCCGCACGGACTTTCTCGCTCTATTGTTTGAAAATTGAGATATTTGCTCAATTCTCGTAATATATAGGAAACGAAATAATATGCACTGGCAAACCCAAGCATAAATACCTCTATACTTATGTAAAACTCTTTTTTATGTCCGGGTTTTAATTTTTTATTATTATTTATTAAAGAAGTTATGTCCTCATTTGTATGTTTGGACCGATAAAAAAGATCAATGTTGGGTCCACAAGGGTAAATCGCACGTATTAAAATTTCAAATTCCGGTTAAAATTTTCGACATTTTATTAGGTGTTGCAAATCTTCATGCCATCGCATTGCTATTAAATTCTTCATTTATAAATTTTGGCCAGTAAAAAATGTAAATTTTGACTATTGAGTTTAAAATGGATATAGATCATTGTTGTACAAACGTTTCTCCTAAGAGGTTCAAGGAAAAACAATATAAGATTTTAGAGATTTACTTATATTTAATTACTCCATGGCATTGGATAATTATTGTGTTAAAACTTAAGTAGTATCTCTTTACAACTAAAATCACAAAATGGTATTAATATATTTGCCAATATCTCAGAAACTGTTGGATTTATAAAAATATATTTCATATAAAAGTTTTTTATTTTTAATAGTACTACAATTTTGCAATGAAGTTATTTAGTATCTCGAATAGTTGCGAAGATACGGAAGTATCTGCTTCTGTTAAAGTACCCTAAAATTAATTTTATGTTAAAATGAAAATAACCAGTTTATTTATTATCTTAATCAACACCTAAATACGAGTTTTAATCAAAATAGTTAGAGTAGATTTTGATAAAATCGATTTTTTCTCTTTTCGCCCTTTATTAAACTACTCTTAATTTTAAGTTTAAACAGACACACAGACTGACGTCATTGCAAAGATCAGTTTTTAGGGTTTGGGGGGTCTTAAGACGTCGACATCCATCAACATTTCAGGTTAGATTTTCTTTTGCGGTCGCCATACTTTTGTTACCTTTTGTGTTCGAAAAGTTAATATATATATATATATACACACGTATAGCTTGAAAGTTATTGATGTTATAAAAATATGCTTCTTATAAAATATTGGTATTATAAAGAGACCTACATATGTGTAACGATAAGTAATTTCATATCTCAAATAGTTTAGGAAATAGTATTAAAAAAAGATAATGTACGCATCAGACCGGAGACCTTAGTCATTTTGCCGAAATATTGAGAGTAGCCATTTTGTTTGGAATATTTATAAATATTCAGAAATGAGATTTAATCAAAATCGTCACTTTTTCTCTTTTTGCCCTTCAGTAAACTACCCTCAATTTTAGGGTTAGATATCCAATTCCAAAAACCACTCGGGCAACCCTACGAAAACCCTAGATACCAAGTTTTAGCCCGATCGGTAAAATATTTTAGGCTCTAGTTGGAGGTACAGACAGACAAACAGACGGAAATTCAAAAACAACTTTTTTGGGGGGTCATTAAACGTCAAGATTCATCAAAATCTTGAGTTCGATTTTTTTGACGATCACTACACTTTCTATACCTGTAAGATAACGAGAAAGGTAAAAATAACACAATTATTAGAATTTTAGCTGTTGATCTTTTGAACAAAACTACTTGCTATTTTAATGATTTAAAAAATTATTCTTTAAAAAACCTGACGTGCCTTGACAATTTTAGTCTGATTTGTGAACGTGTTAAATCTCAAAGCTTATGTATTTTCCTAATTTTCTCGGCTAATATTTTGCCATTCATCCTTTTCCTCGTACCCTTACCAATATACATGTTGATCTCACTTGCGTAAGGTTGATGTCTGCGGAATAATACAAGTCCCCCACCGGAGGTTAGTGACGAACCATAAACCATATATTACACCGGTTGGAAGTGGTTTTATGTCTTAAAATCTTAATGGGAAATAAATTGTTTACCACAGATAAAACATTGTGTTATTAGAAGGGGTTTGTATAATTTTAATTACCCACTAATCACAAACTAAAAAAAAACGTACTAACCTTCAATAATGGTAAAAACCCGCTTGGTTGACCACGTGGTCTGACACGCTAATATCGCAATTGAATAGACTGCCGTTGAAAGGGAGATCGGGGTTCTAATTTCGGTCGGGTGTATTGAGGTTTTTTCCAAAATGGTTTTCCACCCTCCTTCGACGCAAATACGGGTATATTTCTTCTAAATATAACCTTCTCAATCCCTAAAACCATCAGTGCAATTATCACATAATTGTACTAACTGAACGTTTAGTAAGACGTAGTGTTAAAACAAATATCGGTAGACTAATGGAAGTCGGAACACATAAGCAGTGAAAATGAACAGTTTTCCTTAGGCTGTGAATAAGGAATACACGTTAGCTACGGCGTATTGTTAGCAAGGGAGATGTCCGGAAAGAGCTCTTTGTAGATATAATCAATGTACGTGACAATTTGAAAACATACCTTTAGTTTCTACCGCCCTGAGGACTGTCACAGCCATGAAAGTTAGCAACACTTGGAGAATCATGATGACTGAGTGACAGATCTTGGTATATTGGTATATCGTCCTGGTACATCGAGTGTTTCCCCACTGACTTCCTTATCTGTGGTTTGTTCCCAGGATGTGGCATTCTTTCATCCTTTCGGAGTTTTTATTGGAAAAAGATCTACATGCAATTCAATATGTAAAATATTAATTTAGTTTTTTTAGTAGAGTAATTTTTTTTAAATTTCTCGTGGCCCTTTGGCAAGGGAAATTATTTTGAGTTATAAGGTCTATTTCACTTTTATACTTTTGACGTGCCATTGTTAAGTTAATTAGTTAATGAATGTGGATGGAATTTCGTCCAGCTAGACATGCACATTACGTGTACACAATGGAATATGTATGATACTAACATACCCGTTTAAAAATCAACCGCTTCATTTCTGGTCGTGTAATGTGTCTCATTGACTTTTGTTGGACACGGAATACCTATAAGAATAATATTTAGCAATCCTCACAATCTGGAAGGCGCGTTTTAATTAAAGAGACTATAGTAAATCAAATATTTACTATTTACTCCAATGAAAGTGTGAAACGTTTCCTCAATAATTNCTTTCCATCGACCAATGGGGTTAGTTTCTCTTAGCGCGCTTATTAAGAAAACAGACACGTGATCGTGCACCTGCTATTAAATTACTGCGCAATACAACCCGGAAACAAAACCATGCTTCTGACACGTGCAGCTAAATGAAAGCAATAGAAACATGTCTGTAGTCTAGAAACGATGAGTTTACTTTATATTAACTGAAAAGAAGAAATATTCATATATATTTACTTTAAAATATGATCTCGAATATTAAAAAAGACAGGAAAAATCGATATCATTACACTGTCTGTGCAAATTTTCAACTTGCTTGCTTTTCTGGGCTTTGAGATTTTTTCAACTTTTTTTTTTTAAGAAAAATAATTTTGAGGCTCCGCATGGGAATTTTTGGCCACAACTTATTCTTGCACCCTTTTGGGTTAGGGGATACTTACCTGCAAACTTTCAGCTTCCTAGCTCTTCTGGGATTTGAGACTCTTTCAACTTTAGTTTATTTAGAAAACCTCCCTTTCCCATTTTTGGGGTCCTAATGGAAATTCTCGGTTACCACGTATTTTTGCATACTCTTGGGTTAGGAGCTACCTGCCTGAAAAATTTAAGCTTCTTAGGTCTTTTGAGCTGTGAAATTTTTTCAACTTCGTTTTTTTTTTTTATTCTCCCAATTTTAGGGGCCCCAATGGAATTGTCTTTCACCAAATTTCAGCTTCCTAGATCTTCTGGGTTTCGAGATTTTTCCGGCTAGACAGAGGAAATGGTCATTTATTTTAGTGGAGATATTAAATAAACATATTTTATAGGTAAGAAGTAATTTAAACAGAGATAAAAATTACATAATTTTTAATCATATATAAGTGATTTTCTTTTTATAGCACGATAATTTGATTTTTATCTCATTTTGTAATACACGATGTCGTTATTTCGAATTAATCCGGTTGTTAAGCCAAACTCTACTCATGAATTTTATTAATGTGATAAACGCAAATATATATAATTTTAAATGTCTATTTCATGAAATTTCTTGTTTTTACTGTACCGATCAGAGAGACAATACAAATAACAATAAACCAGGCCGAGACAGGGCCAGATGACCTTGACTAATAAATAATACTTCATAAACTTTTCGGTGTTGCTATAGACTATAAAGGTAGAAGGGGAGCAACTGGATTTCCTTGTGAACTTTGTGTTACAATAAGGTTTTTTTAAAATGTAATAACAACTGGTGTCTCAAATAGTACAAAAACACACGTTGCCACTTCGGAGCTCATGCAAGGGCCGGGGATGTGAGCATGTTACTTGTTCCAACATTATTGGCTGTAACTTCCATTATTATTATGATAAAAAGAGTTTGGTAGGATCTGGACTGTATAGTTTAAAAAAAATAAAAAAAATCTGCATCACATAACCACGAATATACATTGAATGTTTATATTATACGCCCCCCTGCGGGATGGGGTTTAGAATAGTCCCGCAGTAACCCCTGCTTGTCGTAAGAGGTGACTTAAAAGGGGAGGCTTCTGTACAGGGCGCACCTCGTTCAGGACAAATCAATCCTATATCTTTCTTTCACCTCCTTTTCTCCTTCCTTACCTTTCTCTCTCCTGTTTTCTTCTTCCTTCTCTTTCTCCCTACTGTTTTCTTCTGCCTTCCCTTTCTCTCTCCTTCCTTTCCTTTATCTTTACTTCCTACTTCTCCCTTCTCTTTTTATTTTCTCACAACCCGCCTCGGTGGCGTAGTTGGCTAACGCGCTTGTCGTGTTTAGCTCGGCTGCTGAGGACGGGGAGATCGAGGTTCGAATCTCGGTCGGGTGAACTGGGGGTGGTTTTTCCTAAATGGTTTTCCACTCTCCCTCCACGCAAATGCGGGTTCACTTCCTCTAATTCAACCTTCCCAATTCCCAATCCATTAGAGTAACTAGTACTTAAAGCGTATAACCCGAACGGGTAGTAAGACGCGGTGCTAAATTTTTTTTTTCTCACTTATTTCCCTTCTCCTGCCATCCAGTCCTGTACAGAAGCCTTTAGGCTCCTCCGTTGACGACTTTGGCAACACACATCCGGACATTAATTGGATACCACTGCACTTGAGCTCCATCATAAAAGTGCGTCGGTTTCAATATCTTGGTAGAAGGGCCTTATGAATGACAATAACCGGGTACCCTACTTGGATAAAAGATCGGTTGCCTTCATGAGGGTTCCAGTCGTAAATATTAGCACTTTCCTGCATACACTTGCTGCGGTGACCTCTCTTCCGGCGATGCTCCATATGAAGGTTGTCATGTCTAGCGTCGTATGAAACCACTCGTTGGAAGAGTTAACACGGGCTTATGTGGTAGTACCAACTGGGATCACACTGGGTCTACGATCCGAGTACTTTTGCAGGTTGTCCCCATACTAATGAATGAAACCATTGTCACAGCTGACACCTTACTGTCCGCTGGCGCTGTACTGCCAAACCTCACTGGTAACTCACTGCCCGCCCCCCCCCCCCCCCCC
>CABFVX010001705.1:100196-126621 GCA_902151425.1 Timema shepardi | reverse complement strand
ACAGGGCCGTAATGTTGATAAGAGGTGGAAACGGGTAAGGTCGTCCAGCCCATTAATGGAAAAAGTCCAGGAAGTGGTGAGGCCCCAGCCCCGCTTCCTGGTAATGTCTCGAGAGGATGAAAGTGAGAAACTCATGCGTGTCAACCCATTTATCCTCGAAAGCGTGATAATTGGGGATGCCGAGTCTGGGGGTTCAATTAGAAAACTACGCGATGGCACGATAATGATCCAGACCGACAATGACATCCAAATGGCTAAAATAATGGCAATAGCAGAGATACCGTTGATCCCCCCGAATAATTTAAAGGTGAAGGTCAACAAGCAATATATATCATAAATATATTAATATAGTTTCTGATCGCCAAGTGATCGCTGTTAAAGTCTCCCTTGCTATGGAAGTGACAGTATGCTGCATCTACCTCCCACCAGGTGAACGTGTTTCAAAGAAGACTCTAGATGCCCTCATTATTCAACTTCCCGCCCCCTATATCATCTTGGGGTATTTTAACGCACATAACCTGGTGTGAGGATCTAATTTTACAGAAGCCCGCGGGAGGATGTTAGAGGATATGCTTGTCTCTGGAAACCTGGTGTTAATGAACACCGGGGCGCAGACACACTTCTCCACCTTTAATGGTGTATCCTCTAACATCGACCTTACTTTATGTAACCCCAGAATCGCTGCCCACTTCCTTTGGGAGGTTAACTCAGACCTATGTGGCAGCGATCACTTTCCCAATCTGCTTTCAACACTTCAAAATCCTCCCAGTACAGCACGCGTACCCCAATGGGTGCTTAAACGTGCTGACTGGGATAAATTCCGTGAGCTTGCAGTTGTTTTT
Organism: Timema shepardi; assembly: GCA_902151425.1. Classification (NCBI taxonomy): domain Eukaryota; kingdom Metazoa; phylum Arthropoda; class Insecta; order Phasmatodea; family Timematidae; genus Timema; species Timema shepardi. The sequence continues at coordinate 125,779 of CABFVX010001705.1, read as the reverse complement.
TTATAAAACCCAATCTCCTGACGTTTATGTTACGGCTAAGTATTTTACTTCGGTGGTCATCGTGGCGGCGAGGGCTTCCATCCCTAAATGCTCGCAAAATCCGTACCACCGTCCTAATCCTTGGTGGAAAGAGAAGTGTCGGCTGGCTATTTCTGACCATCGAAGGGCCCTACATCTTTCTGATCGACGTCCTACTTTGGGAAATCTGGAATAATTCCAGATTCTACGCGCTTGATCTCGTCTTGTCATTCGAGAAAGCAGAAGAGAGTCTTGGAGACAGTTCAATTCTACCCTTACTATTTCCACTTCCACAACTAAGGTTTGGGATAGTATTTTTAAATTACACAGTGGCAAAAATTTAATTAATAATATACCTGTCCTCATGCCTAACGGTTCGCTCGTCTCCTCCCCTGTGGATGTCGTCAATGTATTGGGCTCGATGTTCGCCTCTATTTATAGCACTGCGAGCTACTCTTAACGAGTTCGCGGTGCATAAGTGGAACATCGAGTGCCATACTATTGATTTTGTTCAAATTCGGAGGGAGGATTATAGCTCCCCTTCTACTATACAAGAACTGACCTATGCCCTATCCCAGGAGGGCAGCACAGCTTCCAGCCCAGACGACGTTTATAAAAAGTTGTTGCACTATAATCCCGCTGCCGGGTAGGCATTTCTTTTGCACCTCTACAATAGTGTTTAGTAATCACATCAGCTCCCATCACTATGGAGACATGCGACCGTTATTCCTATTCATAAAACTGGCAAATATAAATTAGAGCTAACTTGCTATAAAGGGACTCATTTGGATTTTATCTCATATTGAGACCTTTTTAACGATTTTAGTACACATTAACATGTTTTGCACCGTAAGAGTTTTGACTTTATTTGTGTGTTGGTCGTCGTTAGTGGTTTCACAAACACCAACCTTAGTAGTCCCCGGGGTGCACATACACACGTATACAGTAATATAAAGAAAAAGGAGGTAAATAGAAGTAATGCAATTTAATTAAAAACATGATACATGATCAATATGTAGCACGTAATCTAATAAGAACTGTCTATACTAACTAAATATGAAATGAGGTAGCTTGCCTAAGCCTTGGCAACAAGGGGCGTGAGGCGCCGGAAGGACTAACTCAGACAATTGAGTTAGTTACTGGTCCCTCTATAACAAGGCACGTTGGCCGAGCACGCTTAGTTATTACTTATATTGGGCAAGTTCAAGTCCAGTTACATATGAGCGCCCTGAATACAGAGCAAAACCCCCTTACAAGAGGATCGACCAACTTACATGGGTATATCAAAATCTACGGGCCATGCTCGGTCTGGAACACGTCCCATAATTTGAGCACCCAACGGGCGATCAATATCACAACATACATACAAGTAATTAATGACTGCTCCAGCCGTTCCAGAGGGGCAGAAACGGCTCATGAGCTGTATACTCCAAAGGGGAGTATTACTGCGTAATAACAACGATTAACCGCGGGCCAATCTTGAGAAGCATGAACGGCCCACAGGTTACCCACTTAACACAAGTGCGTGGGATTGACAAAAGTACCTAACTAGGTGTGGATCCCAGGCCTCCATATAACTTGAACCATATCTTTCCCTGGCAAGCTACCTTTGAGTTACATCAGTGCCTCAATATCGACACGGTTTATTACCTAATCCTACCATGAAAGTTATCCTATTCATCCAGCCATGAAATAGGCTAATCCTACTCTTTAACATCTAACTGGAAGTTTACACGATACATCCTCAACTCCTAACTTGAAGTTTACTTGATACATCCTTAACTTCTAACTTGAAGTTTACTTGATACATCCTTAACTTCTAACTGGAAGTTTAACTTAATACATCCTTAACATCTAACTGGAAGTTTACTAGATACATCCTCAACTCCCAACTTGAAGTTTGCTTGATACATCCTTAACTTCTAACTGGAAGTTTAACTTAATACATTCTGTCGTTCAATAGTCTAATCCCGTGATTTGTTCCTGTCCAGTGGATCCATTTCCCTGAACTGTAAGCCTACGTTGATATGATAATTTAGTCGACGTGACGAGAGTGCGTAGTATGCCAACGGCGCTGATGGTGTCCTGCCGCGTTCTATATTTCTTCCAAGCGGCCCGGAGAATATATAGTATGAGAACTCCACGTGATGGGGTGGTCAGTACGAAGATAAGGGGGAAAACGTCCCTCTGATTCTCGAACAATGACTCGCGTCGGCCAACACCATTCACGGAGCTTTCAGTTGACTGTAACTCGTTGTCCAGAGCGGAGTTTTCCCTGAGGTCACGCTCGGCCAATTCTCTCGGTGTTATTCTTTTCAGCGGGGCATCAGGCTCGACGGAAGAGTCGGTGAAGTAGGTATGTAAATAAACAAACAAATGTTACGGGCGTAGCATTTAACACTAGTATCTCATTTGTTAACTCTTGACGACTTGCTTGTACCACCAAAATATTCGTGTTTTACACTTGAATGGGGCTAAGCCAGATTAGCCCGTTACAGTTTATTTTGTCTTTTTACTCACATATTGTTTTAATATGTTTGTTGGAGTGATACACCTGTGGTTTTTTTTTAGCAAATGTATCACTCATTTGTACTAAGAGCCCATTTGAGCACTCCTATAGAGTGTCTCATATGGGTATTTTATCTCTTTTTTATCTATTATTTTATATTTATACCATTTATTATTTTGTGTATTTGCCTGTATATTCTGCAGGTAAATTATTATGTGTCTCCCCTATGGGGATTTTACTAGGTTTTTAATATATTTCAAGGCCCTAATGACCTCAAAGTGTCGATGGGCCTTAAAACCCTAATAATAATAATGTTGACTTTTATCAGATTAAATTTGTAAATGATTAAATTTAATTGAAATTATTAAACAACTTTTTTTAATAAAAAGTTATACAAGTAATTATTTAGAAATATAAATCACTATAGCTCATCTTCATTACTAGTCATATTGAAAAGCTGAGATTAAACTACTATTTAAAAAGATCTAGAAAATTTGTTTCTATTCAAACTCTGAATTAAATGAGCTCATTGTGTCCTCCCACTGTGAATAATCCTTCGCAAATTACTATGCAATCTTAAATCGGTTCATCGTCCGATTCAGAATGTTCAACTTCAGCGATCACACCCTCTTCTGTAGGCAGCAAATCAATGAAATATTCTGATATGATGTTAGGCCACTGAGGGCCAACGTATTTTAAGGTAAATTTCTTGGGGTTGAGCGCCACGTCCAAAATTTTTGTATTTGCTTTCAATTCTTCTATGCGTTTCGCTCTTTTGACAATGATTCTCGGTACTGTGAAGTATGCAGCTTCTCCCCGCACAAATCCTTTTCCTGTTTTGCTGCCCCTTGTCAGACAGAAACGCTTTTCAGGAGCATATTTTAAATGCCATTTTTATTAAACTTGTAATATGCCGAACCTTTCCAGTCTCAGAAATTGAAATCCATCTTAGGTCTCCGAACTGTACCAAACTTATCAAAAATTGGTAAGTATCAGGTAATATAATGATATCTTTTTCTTTACCTGCCGTTCAATGTTTACAAAAACTCTGTCTGGTGGAATGAAAGAATGCCCATGGGCAGGAAACTTTAATAAACTTTATAACACTCTTGACATGGTTTGGTGTATTTGCGACTAGCCATTCAGTAGTATAAAAATCATTGTGGAATTCTTGTTTTGGCCTCCATAACTGTCAACAAACAGTCTGACAGTGTGAATATAACCAATAAACTCTGTGTTCATAAGTATGTTGTGCGGAAATCAACTCCTACAGACTTTGGCAACTCCAGATCCCAATGGAAATCAATGAAGCGGAGGTGGTCGCGGGACTCCTGGCAGTGCAGTGGGAGCTCGACATGGCACCAGAAAGCAAATACCTGAACCTAGGAGTGGATAATACCACAGCTTTACACGCTCTAATGACAGGGAAAAGTCTAGTCTTCAACGGAACCAGTACGCGAAACCTACACCTGCACATCGCAAACCGCTTAAGAAACAAATCCTGGGACACATTCTGGGTAGAATCAGCAAAGAAACCAGTAGACGCACCACCAAGGGTCTTCATCAACCAAATACTAGGTCTCCAGACAAAAAACTACACTCCAAGGAACGTAAGCATAGATTTAATGGAATTGTTGTATATTTAACCTTTCTATGTACAATTGTAATATGTAAAAACCTGAGTAGTCAATAAAGGCGAAGGCCAAATCCTCCTCTCGCTTCGCCCTCGGCTGTCCCCCCCCTCCCTCCCGGGGAACCTTTCTCTCCTTTCAATCCGCCCGCGGGCGAAGTATATAAGACGGAGGAGGGAGGTCCTCGGTACTCAGTCAGGCCTTGTGTCAGCTCCTGTAGGGTCGTAATGCTGACGTTGTCCTTAAGTATTTTTTATGTTATCTTTATAAAGTTCCTTGAGTGCTCTGTTGGCATTGTCCACTCTCTACTCCTGGAATCTCCTCGTGCAGATGATACATGAGCAAATTTTATAAATGGATTCATTAAGCACCCGGCTCGCCTTTTACTGGATTCCTGGTCACGCTGGTCTTCCAGGAAATGAACTGGCGCACCAGGCAGCCAAGGAGGCAGCACGCCTGCCTCCGGAGGCGAGTCTGGGTGTCATATTTTTATATCTAAAGTGTTATGTTCGGCGTGGGGTCTTACGCACCTGGCACGAGCAGTGGGTCTCGACCCGTGCTCAGAACAAGCTGCGATCCACCAGAGATGGTGTGTCGCGGTGGCCCTCTTCTATACGAAAATCTAAAGAGAGGAGGTCATCTTGACGAGACTCCGCGTTGGGTATACATTTCTAACCCACGAATTTTTACTAAGAGGGGATCCAGCTCCAGTGTGAATTTTGCAATGCTCCCCTTAGTGTGTACCACATTATGGTGGAGTGTCGCAAGTATTCCCCTATTCGCCTGGCCCTGGATTTTAAAGATGACATTCGTTTTTTATTACGCGACAGAGCTGATGGAGTTATTTGTTTACTCCATTTTATACGCCAGGCGAGTCTTTTTAGTGCCATTTGAGTCACTTTTATAAAGTGACTCATCTGGATTTATCTCATATTGATACCTTTTTTTAACATTTTAGTGTACTTTAATGTTTTGTTTTGTCTTTTTAACCATTTTAGTACACTTTAACATGATTTTTTTTAACAGACTATTATTTTAACATGTTAGCCTTGTCTTTTTAACTAATATGTTGTTTTAATATGTTTGTTTCGTCTTTTTATTGGCGTGATACACCTGTAGTTTTTTTTAGCAGGTTTTTCACTCAATTTATACTCTGAGCCCATTTATGTACCCCTATGGAGTGTCCCAAATGGGCATTTTCTCATATTGAGATCTATTCTTTTTATATTGTATTTTTACGTTGTGTCTTCACCTTTATATAGAAACGGGTGAATATTTTGACTCTCTTCTATGGAGATTTTACTATGTATGTATATTATGTTAAGGCCCTAATGACCTCAGTGTGTCGGTGGGCCTCTAAACACCAATAATAATAATAATAATTTAAGAATATATAGTCCTTTTGTAACACATAATTAAACGAACATTTGCGGTTTTTCGCTTCTTTCTTTGCGATTTTCCTGCTATTGCCACTCATTGTTTCGAAAAATAAAGACAGAAAAGCAAATCACTGCACAAAATGCAAACAAAACACGATGAAGTGAAATAGAAAAGCACACGTTCACTGACTGTCACTACTCAGTATAAAACTGAAAAAGGAAGTTCTCGTGACCTTGAAAGGTTGTGAAAAGGGAAGGGTAGCATCCGGCCATCCCACCACCACCACTCCCGCCGCTGTAAACACACACGGAGTTTATTTAGATACTCCCAATAAAAGTAAAATAATATAAATGTAATGATTTCGATATTTTTACTTACTGTACAAACTTTTTCCATCAGTCGGACAGTTCGTGAAATTTTGTTCGTTATTCGGGGAGCCGGGACATAGCCCTTAAAATCGGGATTGTACCGATTTTTTCGGGACGTATGGTCACCGTACATATACAACCAAAGTGAAAAACAACCCCCCAGCAAACCACTCCGCCAAGCGGCAACGGAAGATAACACAAAACCCTAAATCAAGGCTAACCATTAAATACCAAATGGAAGCTGTTTAATACGGTGTTACCGATTTGAGAATGTTTGTACTTTTAAACCATACATATTATGAAAGAAGGTACAGAGAGAAACACGGTAGTGCCAACAGTTAAAATTTGAATTTTTGTGGACAAAGAGCCTTTTGGAAAAGGACGTCTCAATTGCTTGGCTAAAAAAAACACCTTCTATTAGTATCTTGGGCGGTATAGCAAAATTTTATATATATATATATTTCTTACATGACGACATGTTTCGGTGTTATTATTATTGTTACAACTTTTGAATGTGTTTGGATTCCATGTTAAACTCTAGGTCCTACATTTCATCTCACAGTCACGCTACCATTATACATTAGCGTAAGTGCGTATAACCCGAATGGGTAGTAAGACTCGGTGCTGCTAATAATAATAATAATAATTTTACACCCTACCTATTCAGTTCTGTTTCATGATAAAAAATTATATTTTGTTAAATAGGTACATATTTTAACCTCCTCAGACCCAGGTCTTTTTTTTTTTCTTTCTATGCCACAATTATTTTTTTAAATTCCACTTTAAAAGGCACTTTGAAATAGTAGAAAGTTACTAAAAAAACTATTTGCAGCAGGGATCTAGGTCAAACCATACGCTCCCTTACGGGGACGTTGGGCCTCCATGCTTAAGATGTAAACACGTGTTGAATTCACAAGATTCAAAATTGTCAAGGCAACAGAGGACTTTCAACTACGCAATTGATACACATACATGGATTTAAAAAAAATCATTTAATATGTTTGGACACACAACTTCTTATTTGAGATTATTTACTCTCACAACATCATACTATTAAACATTTTATTTTATTATGAAATAACTATAAGGTTTTAATGGTATTATGGTATATTTTCTGATAACTACCTAAACTAAAATAAATCTAATGGCATACGATAACAAATTTTTTACAGTGGACATTATTTTATAAAACTTCAAGAATACTTTTGTAATAACTTTTTTTTTTCATTGTTCTATAGTTCATAGCTCATGGTATAGCTGAAAGCAATTTCTGGTCTCCTACAGGCACAGGAATACTTTACACGTAGAGCAAACAACTCTGTCCTTGTTAGCATTACACCCAGGCAGCCAGGATCTATTCTTCTTCACAGGATACATTTCAAGGCCCTAATGACCTCGATGTGTCGATGGGCCTCTAAACCAAAATAATAATAATCTTCACAGGAGTTGGAAACTACGGCATGTGAAGAACATGTTTTTATCTCAACTCATCTGAAGGATGCGGGACAAATGCTCTTGAACGCTCTTAGGTGCTGGTTCTTCACTGTCATCTTGAGGTGTATTGCTAAGTCCATCATCAGGTACATAATAATATACTAGATGTTCCTCATACTTGTCTCTGAAGTCAAGATAGTCGAGGACATATTTTCGTGGAGTTTTCAAGGCTGCTTGGTCACGGTGATATTCAATCCAGGCAGCAGCATTCGACATATCAATAAGATGCATGATAAGACGCACTGTCCACTTTTTTGTTCGTGCACTTATGCAATACATACTGATAACACGATTAAATAAATCCACCCCACCCATATTCTCATTGTATGACTTGACAATTGCACGCCTCTTCACCATTATATACTGGTTATCTTTCTTTGACCAACCGCGGCATTGATCATTTGGCGTCGCTCCTTCTCTACTAGAAATTAATGTGACAGGTAGATTGTCAAACCACTTGACTATTGCAATCTGACCATCACTTCTAATAGCTTGGTCAATGTCTCCTCTACCCTCCTTTTTAATCACATTGTCACTTGTTAGACCACAGCCTGAGGGTATGAGGCCTTTTTGAATTTTACCAGTCCCCTGAACTTGTGTTTTGGTTTGGAGTGCATCTAAAAGTGATACAGGTGTGAAATACCTGTCCATATAAATAGTTACCCCTGGTGGATGGGTTTCAGAGAGGCGAAGAACTGCCTTCCCACCTATATTAAGACCTTGATATGCATCATCATCTATTATCTTGTCACCCTCACCTTGATACAGAAAAAGTCTAAGGGTAAGCCATCGGTTGCTGTTGCTACAAAGTTTTTTAGTCCACAGGGATTTGGCTTTCCCTTGATGAATTGCAGTGCAGCTACATGACCCCAAAAATAAATCATCTGCTCGTCAATTGATACCTGCAGAGGCCTAGGGTTGAGCCGACAACCATTCCTAACAATCTGAATTAAAGGATAAACTTTCCAGAATTTGTTGGATTGTTTTTATTCATCTGTTACTTTAGAATCATCTCTTATCTTTAGATTTCTTCTAATACTAAAATACCTATTTCTTGACATACTGTCTGCAATAACGGCAATATGAGTTTTTTTTTAAGTCCAGTATATTCTAATTCGTGGAAACTTTAAATATGACATGATTACTGTGATTCCAATAAAACATCTCATTTCTTCAACAGAACAATTTAATGTTCTCCCCGTGTCATCTAGGTGTCTTTGATTTGTATACAGGCATAATAATTCAAATATATCATTTGGTATGTATTTACTCACATAATCGTGGGGTGGCAAGTTAACAGCATTCCTTAGTGTCACTTCATGGTCAGGTGCTGGTGGTAGGGGGTAAAAATCCATAGTTTTCTTCCAGAATTGTCTTCTGATAGTTGGTCTACTCAAAGGCTGATCAGCCACATTATCATTATCATCGTCGTCATCATCAAAACTCTCTTCATTTTGATTTTCTGAATCATGAACTGTAAATGTGTGATCATCACCTTCATCGTCTGAGATCTCCAAATCAGATATATTCCGGTCTATTTCAGCATTCACAAATTCAATGAAGGCATCTGTGCCTGTGAGGAAATAAAATAAAAAGCATTGAAGTGTAATTTTGTAAAGAAATATTCTTTACATTTGGAACCTTAATAAAAATGAATTTCACTTTTTAAAAAGTATTGACAGTTTGTTAAACTAAAAAGAGCACATACCTTCAGCTATCAAGCTGAACAATAATAAGAATAGAATAATAAATAAGTAAGAAAAACTCAAACAATCTTTACAAATCTGACACATTAGAAACCAATGTCCTCTACAGGGAACATAGGAAAATCATAGCATATGGTGAGGACTAGCTACTTGTTTTTGAACCAACTAAATTTATCATATATTAATTACATATTTAACTGTATTATTACACGCTTTAATAGAGACACATAAAAAAACTTGTCACCGCGCCATGTTACAGTTATCATTACAGAGGTTCATGGAATTAAATAATCACTATAACTTTAGTGTGCTGTATAAATGAATTAGTATTTTAATTGATAAATTTACAAGTTAGATAACAAAGCGACCAGTGTACGCACATGGTTTTTCAAAACAGGAAGTGGAAACATTATGAATCAAAGATGCAAGTAATAGGCCTAACACACACATGAAAGGGGCGGAAACATTTGGAACTAATAATTCAAATATGACTATTTTGTTATTCACACACGCCAACAAAAGCTCGCTTTCTTGGGGTAGCCATTTTATCGCTGTCTTCCTAAGAATAATATCAAGCTATTGAAAAATATTATATTTTAACGCGTGCTACCATCTATCCTCTAAGCGTCAAACCCCACTCCAGATTGACCAACATACTTATCTCGCCACCAGAAATTTATAAACAATCTGCTGCACAATGTCGCCTGTAGGGGACGCTGGGACTGAAGAGGATGAGAACATTTGTAAACATTTTCATTAAACTATCAAATAAACATACGGGAATAAAAATAAAGAAGATATATTTTTTTTCATTTATTACTCCTTACCTAATTAAATATAACCACTATTAAAAATTTGGGTTAGTATAGTAAAGAAAAATATTGCATGAAAAACATATAAAAAGAAAGATTCATTAATTCAATTGGTAATAATTTTAATGTATGCAAATTCATTGGAATCAAATTAAATTTTTTTTTTTTATATACACAATTATTATATCTATCTATTACTTAACTTTAAATTTTGATAGCTAGTTAAGAGAAATTATTATAACAAAATATTCCCTACAATTCTCCAATTTCTGTTGTCAAAATGTTCTAGCTCTCTGATTGGTTTGAGAGGTCATAAGTTTTGTGATCTCGCGGCTCGGTTTCGGATTTTTTGTTCAGTTTTCTAATTTTGAAAAGTTATATGAGGTATTTTAATTGTCATCTTATTTCATTTAAATTGGTGTACGTGCTTCATAAATAAGAATAAAAATGAAATGTGGTTTTCATTTATATTTTTGTGGTTTCCACAAGAGTGACATGAATTTTGGAAACTTCTTCTTGTGTACTTCTTGGTAAGTGTTTATTTACTAAGACTCAAATAAGTTATTACAGCAGTTTTTATTTGGAATTACAAGTGTTGAAATATTTCATTCAAAATAATGAGTTACTTATGTCTACTTAATATTTACAGTTAGTAAATTTAATTTGTTACTTGCATCGGCGGTCGGATGGTCTAAGACGTTTCTTTAAGGATATGATTGCTAATGATGAAGACCACTGTTCGAATCCATGTCAGATGTATTAAGAGAGTGTGTTTTTTTTCAAATAGTTTCTTCTCTTCTCTCCACGCACCTATTCTTCTTCCCACGCAATGCGTCCCTTTCTTAATCCTAACTAGTGAAACAGTGAAAATCTAAATCGGACCAAGATTTAAAGAAGCCTACACATAAAAAAGCATTTATTTATTTAGCTACAAGGAGTTTTGCTGACCCCAATTTAATAATGCTTTTTTATTAACGTTTTTGGGAAATACCGAAACTAATATTTAGTTTTCATAATAATTTGTGATGGTAATAAGTGGACTAGTTAATTAAATACATTCTTAAATTATTGTAGACCCTTTGATTTTATTAACCACCACAAATATTAAAAAAAACTTTTATTCTAAATTAATTTGGAGTACACCTAGAATGATAATGAAGCTTTGAACTGGTTAGTTTTGTTGGCACTTTAATAGTAAGCCTAATAATAATTTCTTATAAAAAAAATAATGATCTTTATCTATGAGATTTAGTCACAAGCAGAGCTGGTAAATTTAAATTCACCTCGGTTAGTGATAGTGAAAATCCTACCACTAGGAGTAGGCCTAATCTATTGCAAAGAAATGCGTGAAGGGGTTTATCTAAACCCTATATAGGCCTATAGTAGGAGAATTGTTAAGTAATAGAATGTTATTTATTGCAAACATTGGCTGAAAGTAGCTAGTGTCAAACCTTTTTGAAACCAATTATTGATAATATAGTATGAACCTACTAAGAAAATAATAATAATTTCTGAATAGGTAGAAATTAGTTGCTTTCAAGCAATCTTTGCAATAAATAACCTGATACCCGTCAAACCCAGCCAGGGTCGACAAATTTTTCTTGCGATAAAAATGTGTAGCACAACTTTCTTCAGATGGGAAGTAAAGCTGTTGGTCCCATGTCGATTGTGGCATATAAAATAACCCTGAAAGGTATGTAAACATACCTTTCCCAAAAAAATTGATGGGCCCTTTTACACTTGCTTATAGAAATTCTCATCTGTTGATATAATGTTGGTTCAGAAAATGCACGTTTCATAGGCCTACCTCAAATAAGTAAATAGGCCTACCTCAAATAAGTAAATAGGCTACCAAAAAAGCCACTTGCCATCTCTCCTACTGTGGATAGGAATATATATATATTAAAGACGGAAGCAGTATATCTGGCAATATAGTAAATGTTGAAAAGCTGGGCCTTGTTAAAAAAAAAGATTAAAACATACCTATCACAAAGGCAGCAATTTTTTTAGTAAGTTATGGTATCTTAAAGTGTATATATTACAAAAACAGAAAAGGGAAAAAATATTTTTGAAAAAAAAAATCACAAAAATAATATTACCAGACAATTTTTTAATTAAATTTGAATTTGCTTCAGTGGTCGAAGCGTCTAAGTTAAGCGTGTCAAACAAACTTGGCCCGCGGGAGCGTTTAACCCGACCTGCACCGAAATATGAAAGAATAATAGGAATGTGGCCCACAGTGTCTTTTGATCTTGGGATTGGATTAGCCTGTGTGTCGAAACCATTCAGTAAGGGAGAATTTTTTAATGACTGTTTGGTTACTGCTGCTGAACTTGTAGGCCTGTGTCCAAATCAAAAATAATTATTTTCAATCATCTGCCTCTTAACGTATACCATTGCAGCTTGAATCACTGATATTTCAGGAAATATCAACGGACAATTAATAAAGAGAGATGGGAGTCTTATTGCTTTTTCTTTAGCCACTGACGTAAGTATAGATATAAAAGATGTGGAACAGCTGGCTGTATTTCTTAGTGATGTGGACAAAGACTTAAATACAACTGAAGAACTTCTAGAAATAATTTTCTTAAAAGATACAACCACTATAGAAAACAAATTTTTTGCTTTATAAAAGGTGATAAATGGTAACAAGACTTGATAGGAAAAAAAATAATTTGTCAGCCCTACTACTGACTTATATGGTGGGTTAAAAAATTGTGTGGCTGCAAAATTAAGATAAAAATTAGTGGTGTTGGAGCCTTCATCTGAACATTTTGCAGCATTACATTGTGTCATTCATCAGGAAGCTTTGTGCGGGGAAAAAACCCCCATTAAAGATGGGCCATGTGATGCAAATGTACAAACTGGCAATTTTATTTGTTTATACACATGTAATCACCGTTAGTTTGCCACTTTTTTTGAAGAAATTGGTGATAAATATATAGAATTATCGTATCATTCCAAAATTAGATGGTTGATTCGGGGCACAGTTATAAATTGATTATTTTAACTAAAAGATTCTAGTGAAAAGTTTATGGTGAAAAATAAAAAATAAAATCATTGAATATAATGACATAGAAGATACATTCAACTTCTTGGTTGTACACAGCATCTTAATTCCCTTAATGCTCAACTTCAGGGAAAGGATCAAATTATTGTACAGTCATTTGACCATGCTATAAGCCTTCCAAACCTAACTTAAACTGTGGGAAAACCAATTTGCTAATACAAAATGTACCCACTCGCTTAAACCCAAAACAAGAGTGGAAACTTATAGCCTAAGGATAAGTCCAACCTCAATAATTATGTTAAACTAATTTCAACTCTCTGAAAAGAGTTTGAAGACATATTTAATTACCTACAACAGGATAAAAAAAAATATTCACAGCTCCATTTTCATTTGATGTCGAAAGTGTTAAGAAGAAATGCAAGTTGAATCTATTGATTTTAATTGTACCTAATTTACTTCTTAAGACACATTTATGAAAATGTCCCTATCAGAGGTTTACTAGAAGTATTTGGGTGATAACTAACCCAAAACCAAAGTGAACACAGCTAAAATAGGCTACCATACTATCATTGTTTGGAAGTACATAGATTTGTGAACAGTTTTTCTATCTTTTAAAATCGAATAGATCCCAGCCAAATTAGTAAAAGGAAATATATTTGTAGACTTCATTGTACTTAAAGAATAGAAAAGAGGTTGAGGAAGAAAAAAAAAGATTTTTCATTTTGTATAGGAATTTAAAATGTATTCTATAATAAATAAAAAAAAACATGTGTGGCCCACATTGCCCTTTAAATGATATAATGTGGCCCTCTCACCTGTTTGAGTTTGACACTTATGGTCTAAGGCAGGACTCCCCAACCCTATGCTCGCGGGCACTGTGGCGTACGCTCGCCACTTTTTGACCACAGCTAGAAAGTTCTTGACTAATAATTTTAATCTGTCACTTTTCCGACAAAAATCAAGTTTGTGCTTATCTCCGGGTATGCTGTTCTCAAGAAGTTGGTGATTGAAAGACGCCCTCTTTCCAATCCCTCCCTCTGATTCCTCTTTCTTTGCCGGCTCATTTTCAAAGTGTACTTTATCACTTGAAACTATCATTCTACTCACTAATACCATGCTAATACTTTCTATTTCCTTTGTAAATATCTTGGCATGGGTCCAACCAGCTTTGTCGCCTGAATAAACACACAATAAATATATATTTTAAAAATGTACCCAAGCACCAAAATGGTGGTGAGTAGTTAAATATTTCCTTGTGTATTTAAGCTATTTTGGTCTTGTTAAAACCGTAAATAAATCAGTATTTAAATTTTTTTTATCGACATTGACTTTTGGTTTGGTAAAAATTGTTTCAATTGTTTAAACTGGTTTTGGACTAACTTTGCATACGTACCATTTGCGTTATTTTATATGCGAATTGAAAAAAAATTAACCTCACATTTAAAAAAAATGTTGTGTGTGTGTTATTTTCATTATGAATTATGTTCGGCTATAAATTTATCCTGAAAAAGTGAATGGTGCCTGCCGCACTACTGTTAGTACTGAATGTGCTCTAAGGTACAAAAAGGTTTGTGACCTCTGGTCTAAGGCATCACACTCAGGTTGGGCTGGACTGCTGTTGACTGGGAGATCAATGTTTGAATCCTGTTTGGGTCAACGGTCTTTCCTACATTGTTTCCCATTCTCCTTTCATGTAAATGCTGGGTATATTTGGGGAGTGTGTTGTACCTCTGACCACTTTCAACATTTTTAATTTTTTAAACTTATATATTGCTGCGAAATAACATTTGGTTTGTACCTTTGAATGGGCGAGTGTCGTACCTTTGACCAAGCAATAAAAACAGTCAGGATTTAAAAAAATAAAACATTTAATGAGTCAAAATACCATTACAATTAAAAATAAGATTCTTAGCTTACAATTATTATATATCAAACAAACAATTTGAAGTTAATGTAATTAAGCTCATTCTATCTGATATGCTGCAAAATCTACTCCAAATGATAAACATTCGGTTTGACAGGCAGATCCTCCAGCCACAGTTGGATTTGGAAGCTTAGCTACAATATCTTCAATATCTATATCATATAGTTGGTCATTTTATTTTCTAAATTTGTTACTTGTGATTAGCATTTTAAAATATTTTATCTTTAAAATATAATTTTCTTTTTCAAAAATTTGTGCGACAAAGTATTTAGTTGTTTTCTTCAATGAAAATTTGACAATTACAAAGTTTCCCTTTTCTAAATATTTTATTTTGAACTGCAACTCTTCCTGAAGGTCGTGATATTCATCAGATACGTTGAACTCACTTTCCCCCGATGAAACTTCTGAATTGTCTGAATTTGAACTCTGCATGCACACAAAGATTTGTTTTACTCTTTTAGGATTATGCCTACTGGTCTTTTGGGTGTATGATACTAGTCGTTTATACTTGTTTTTAACAGCCTCAGGTGCCTGCTTTTCTGGGGCATCCATGAGGATTCGTGACTTCCCTTGCATATGGCTTTCCTTGCCAGAGCTTTTGGGTGTGGTCTTATAGCTTCAGGTGTCACAATGGCAGTTGTTGAAGGCAAATTTTTAAACATATCTTGAGGACTGATAGGCCTGTTTTGATTCTGAATTGTAGAAGGTGTGGCATTTTCAGAAACTCAAGAATTTTGTGGAGCATTAGCCTGTCAGTCACTGAAGCTGGAAGAAATTCATCTTCTGTGAAAATATTTTCTTTAAACGGTACAAAACCTGTAAACTTGAAACCTTTCATGATATTGTTCGGCACAATAGCTTTCGAATAAGCCACACCTGCCAGTTCAGCAATAGTGTAACAGGTTTTCCAGCATTTCCTGGAGTCAACATCCAATACTCCCTGACTATAGTACGTTTTGAAGGGACCTTAGCAACCTCTATCTAGGGGCTGCATTTTGTGGCTGGTATGTGTGTGAAAAGTCATCAATGTGACACCTTTAGCTTTAGCTAAATCAATAGCAGGAGTGGACACGTGTGTCTCATGGTTGTCACTGAGTGACAATACTGGGTTCTCAACACTTGGGCACACATGTCTGATGAAATGTTCAACAAACTGTAAAAATATTGTCTTGTTGGACAATCCTGAAGGACTACATGCCCCAAATGATTGAGCAAGTGCACCATTTAGCATATAGGTATTGTTTAAAACCTACCCGGGGGAACACGCACAGCGGTAGAATACTGTTTCCAGAAGCACTCACTGCAGCAATCATCGTTACAGTAGTTTTCCTTTCACCTGATGTCATTCCACCTACTTGTTTATTTCCTCTAGGGGCGAAGACTTTTAGAGGTTCATGCACTGTAGTTATTCCAGTCTCATCTCAGTTCCAGATATCACTGGCTCTGAATAGGTGGCCTTGTAAAATATCCTTATAATTATTATAAACAGCTGCCACAGTCGCTTTATTAAATGCCGTAGCCTGTGCCAAGCTTATGGCTTGTGGTTTACGAAGAGACAATTTATCATTGTATTTCTTTATGAAAATCTCTTAGGCACTGATTTCAAGCACATTTGTTCTTAGACCATGAAGGATCCATTGTTTTATTGTTAGTTTTGGAAAAGTCATATGCTAAAACCATAGTTTATTTTTTTGTGAGACTGTAATGCATATTTGCAGCCTCTGTTAGACTGTTAGATAGTCAACTAATAAAAGCCCCTCTTCATCATTAAACTTTTTTTTTTTGACATTATGAATAACTTAACCTACCTGATTGTCTTAGCTAATTTAAGTGGTAAATCAAAGTTGGTTTTTTTAGAGCAAAGTGTCTTGGTGCCTCACCAATAGTAATTTTTTTCTCAAGTATAGATTTCATAGCCTTTCCAATCTTATTTTTATCAATTTTCTTCCTTTTTATTGCAGTTTTGCATGTACAGTGGCCCCATGACTTCTTTGGTGCTGACTGACAGCTTTGAAAAGTTACCAGACCAAATAATGTATTTGTACGCCGAACCCATATGATCTGAAAAAACATGTGTTTAGCAGCTGTCACTTCCGACAGTCAAAATTTAGGTATATATCTAGATGTTGACTGTTAGAAGTCAGCTGTTAGCTGTCAGTCAGCACCAAAGAAGCCGTGGGGCTACTATAGACATCTTAAAATGCCCTTTAATCAACCTTAAACAAAAAATAAATAAATAGAATTAATATGCATAAATAAAATAAAATAAATTTCTAGAAAGAAATAATTATTTCTACAGATATATAAACAAATTAAAAAAAAACGGATTGACTAAATTTTGTTTATTAATTTATAAAACATATTTGTTAAACTCAAGTTATAAAATTTACAACAGACAATACATTTAACAAAATAAAATTGTTAAATTTATTTTGTTTATTTAAAAAATAAATAAGCCTTGTTGTGCTTTTGACCTGGTTTTATAAAAAACTGGTAGATTGCCCCACAGCCTAGGTGGTCAAAGGTACAAATGTTGAGGGATATGGCCGAACAATACCCTGTGAAATAGGTGAGTCAAGTCATTATTTTCTAAATTTGGATTTAAAACACAATATTTTTTGTGTAAAATTTAGTCTTACTTCATTATCAAGCTATACACATATATTATGATAATTACTCTAATAAGGTAGGAAGCATTTTAGAGGTAGAGGAGCTGAACTTGTGTTTTAAATCCAAATTTAGAAAATAATGACTTGACTCACCTATTTCACAGGGTATTGTTCGGCCATATCCCTCAACATTTACTGAAATGATTAAACCACCGAACCAGTATTAATGTCAACCTAAATAAATGTCTAGGCCGAAAACCTTTCCAACTTTTATTAATATTTAATTTTCTCAGCTATGGAAGTTTAGCTTAGGTTTGATTAGCTTGTAGACTTAATTCATTCCATATTTAATGGTTATTTTATACACTTAAACAAATGTTGTATGTAATAATGGCAGTTTGTTCAAATATAAATTCTTTTCCTACTAGATCTATAAAAAAGGGTAGATAGAGGGGAAAAAAAGTAGTTGAAACACAAAACTATATATTAAAATTCACTTTTCATTGCTAATTAAAGGTAACACTGAGTTACATCAAGTCAAATAAAACAAAGAACAACATTCATTTCATTGTAAATTTCCAGGAACAAATATCAATGTCCAGTGCCGCATTACCCACTAGGCAGACTAGGTGCATGCCTAAGGCACGAGATTTTTGGGGGTGCAACATTTAAAAATTCAAATTGCTTACAGCAGCGCCCTTTCCGAGGTAAGACGTCACAGGATGTGAAACCAAAACCCTTGTCTTCAACATGAATGTTCATAATTCTCCCTAAAACATCACATGCGGACTCAGTTTTAGCTGAAGCGTGCTTGTTACAAAGCACTAGAGTATTGTTAGAGTTCATTTGAGTCGCTTATATGCGAAGCCGTGGTAGAAATAGACAAGCACAACCATTTTGCGCAGTGGTGATATAATTATAGAGGATACACTGTAAATAGTAGCACTAAATAGGCCTACAACATTATTATTTGTGTTAATTAACAAACAGACTCACCACATGGGAAGTCAGCGCCTGGGACAGCCTTGAAAGAAGTGCCCCCTCCCTCCTACTCACCACTCACACCATCTCGTATTTACACCATAATTTTAAGGGTTAATGTTATGGTGAAAATAACAAGTGGCGCAACCTTTATCGTGCAGAGTGCCCCCAATCAAAAAATCCCTTTTAGATCATCCAAAGGTTATGCTTCACACTTTTTAATTTCTTTAGCTCAATAAGTCATAATTAATTAATAAGACATACCTGTCACATGGGCTAACAGGCCCAGCCCAGGAGCATATCTAAATTTTTTTTATTAAAGAATAACAGGGTTAAATAAATATATTTAAGAATAAATACAGAATTTTATTCACTTGCATAAGTGTTGTTCAATTTGAAATAATATTTTCTCTAATATAAATGAAGAAAATAAAGAGCTTTAAACACTGGCACATAAAAAGTTTGAGACATACAACAGAATATTTAACCAATATTATTTTGTTTAATATGGATATAAAAACTATTTTTTTTTTTAAATTAAAATCTTTGGTTACTTTGTTCTTTTACTCTGGCTATTGGTAAACATAGTGGGTAGGGGCTGAATAATTGAATAATTGCTTGATAATTTTTTGTTGAGGAAGTGAGTTTGTCGGAGAGAGTTTGGAACAGGTACACTTTTTTTTACCTTGCCAATTAATAAGGGTAAGATAATATATTTTTTGGTAAAAATAATTCTGATGTTTCTTCACATAATTATTATTCCTTATGTGAGAACGTACTTAAAATTTTACACTAAAATAATTTGGGTACATTGTTGAAATTTCTTAAGTGTGTAAAACGTTGCACTGTACCCCGGTTAAGGCTTGCACAGTAGTACACCCAAAGATAATAAGAAAGTAACCAAGAAAAATAATTTACAAATATAAACACATAATTGAACATTAACAATAATTGAGTTAGTACTAATCATTGCCAATTTAAGCCTTATGTAGAGTTTTTTTAGTGCTATAAAGTACAAGAATTGTTTATAAAATATAAAAAAATATCTAGGCCTAGATTTGTGTGATTGTTAGGTTTTTAACCATCCTATAATTACTCATTTTGAAACAAAAATACTTTCACACAATCATTAAGCTGTATTCCACAAAAGGATCACTAAACTTAATTTACACATCTGTTTTCGAATTATATCAGAATATTTCTTTTATGACCACTTAAATCTTCGCTCTTCAACATGTTTTAAAAAATATGTTTCATGGTTTAATCCTAATACATTCGTGACTTGACCAACAAAATACTTATTTTCTTGTTTAGTTGTGTATTTAACTAAAACCCAACTTCCATCTGTTATGTCTTCTGGTGCTAGACTATGCATGGAGTACCAATCAGTTAAATATTCATTTTCCTCATTTTGATTAGAGATTGAGTACACCGTAGTGTCATCTATTTCATATTGACTGGCGTCATCACACTTTTATACTTTTTGCCTCTTTCATCACTTTTTCATTCTTTGCACTAGTCCACATACATCCTTCTACACTCAGAGATTCATTCCCACGTCTGTCTATTTCACCATCCATCCTCCCAACATTCTGCCCATTTCACCATCCATCCTCCCAAAATTCTGCCCATTTGACCACCCATCCTCTCAACATTCTGCCCATTTCACCATCCATCCTCCTAACATTCTGCCCATTTCACCATCCATCCTCCCACCATTCTGCCCATTTCACCATCCATCCTCCCAACATTCTGCCCATTTCACCACCCATCCTCTAAACATTCTGCCCATTTCACCATCCATCCTCCCAACATTCTGCCCATTTCACCACCCATCCTCCTAACATTCTGCCTATATACACAAAATCATTAACTTGTTTTAACAGTTTTCCATTTATACTAAGCTGACAATCATTTTTTGATCCATTCTAATCAAAAACTATCACCTTAGTTTTGGATACATTTATATGAAGCTCCATTCTTCCTGATGCTACGTTCAAAGGATATAATGCATTCTGCAAGTCACTTTGATTCTCAGCCATTAACATGGCATCATCCTCGTATAGCAGCACTCTCACATATCACACTGTCCATTTGCACGCCAATCGCGTCCTCACAAGCATCCCTCATACACTTAGCCATGAATACATTAAACAACCATGGATACATAACACAACCTTGTTTTAACACCCTGTTCATTGTCAAACCATTTGCTCAAAACTCCATCCATCCTAATGCACGTTTTACTTTCATCATTTTTATACTTATTTTATTTGTTGTACTTGCTCGAATCGAATTAAAACTAAATAATTTTTATTTAATATATTACAAATAACATTTTTTTTTCTCAATGGGCCCCCAAGGCTCTGGGCCCTAGTGCGGTCACACCACTTGAACCATGGGATGGTACGCTACTATTCAGGGTAAATGAAGTTTACACTTCATTTACCTTGAAAGGTCAGACTTACCTTGATGGAATACTCTATGGCCCTCTTCTTTAAGCCAAACACCTGCCTTGGTGATATAGTTGGCTAACGTGCTGATTTTGTGTGAAGCTAGAATTCCTAACCCATTAGCTTAATTAATACTTAAGATTATAACCCAGACGGGTAGTAAGAGAGTGGTGCTTAATAATAATAATAATGATGATGATGATGATAAATGATAATAATAGTAATAACAATAAATAATAATAATTATTAATAAAAGCCACATCATAGTGTAAATATGCAATATGATCTTGCTACCTCTCAGAGTAAACACTAATTAAGCTTCAGGAATAATCAGAAGTTTACTGTATGTTTCAAAATAAATTGATTTTTGAAACACATTTTAAAAGTTTGGTAAAGATAGAATATTATAATGTGAGAAATCACTCAAATGAAAGTTAAAATAAATAAATCATAATAAAGCTTGTTGATGAATGTTTATATAATAGTTAACAAGTAGTTGACTTACACGAATAGGCCAATACACTAATTTACTTATTGTAAGTCATAAAAATTGTACATATTTTTGTCAAAGCTAAAAACATTTAAAACGTGCTAGAATTAATTAGGCTCTTATTAAATCAAATTTGTAAATTCCTTAAAAAAAAGAGGATAGTCTTAAGTGTTTGATAAACTATATTGTATTATAATAATTCTACCTTTTGATATGTGGATGATTAAGTTTGACTATTTTGATATTATTGTTAGGAAAACCAGTTAAAACAAAGGAATTGAAGTTGAAATCTAATGAACAGGTAAATTTAAATTCATGAAAATATATTTTAGAAAAAGTTAAAAATATAATTATTATAATAGTTTGAGAAATTTTATTAATTTAATAATGATTATTCCTCTTATATTAAATCCATGCCAGGCCACCACCGTGGTTCGGATTCCACGTTAAACTGTAGGTTCATTTCATCTCACAATCACCCTAACATTACACATTAGTGTAAGTGCGTATAACCCGAACGGGTAGTAAGACGCGGTAATAATAATAATAATAATAATAATAATCCCTTTCTCCATGGGTCAGAAGGCTGCATGAGCTGGAATTTATTGTAGACAACTAATTTAGATGCCTTCTTAGCATCATCCTCAGGTATTCATGAAAGAAACACAAAACATATAAACATTTATTAAAAAGCCTCATTATAATTTATTAATATTAACTTTGGTTTGATAGATTTATCACAATATTAAAATAAATTAAGACAATTTCCAGCTCATACTATTAAAATAACTTGAGATTCTTGTGTATTCCTAGTACTAGTGCAATCCTTTGTTGTTTTCAGGATACAAGCGGTGAAGAAGTGTGTGAAGTGCCGCCACTGTGTGAAGTGCCTGTTAGTGTCAGTGCTAGTTGTTGTAGTGTTAGTGCCAGTGATATTAGTAGGATATAGCTGCAGAAGTGCCTCCATGGAACCTTGACAGACAAGATGTGACTAACAGATGACCTGATAACCTGTTCAAGGTATGTGAAAGCTTATCATTGTACATGGTCCTTAATGAGCTGTTAGCTTAATTTGGGAGAGTCATACCCTCCCATGTTTCCCCTAATTTACTTCCTGATTACACTTATTCACAGCGGTACACCTGGAAAGTGAGGCATTTCTCTATACCTTCCCAATTGCAAATAGATATAACAAAACCCTAAAATAAATTAACTTTGATGATATAGAGGGCTGAAAATATATAGAATGTTTAGGCTAATCTTACGACTTTATCATAAAAAGGCTTAAGTTGCCACTACATACATTAAAAGTGCAAAATATTAGAGAAATAGGCTTAATAGTTTTAAAAATAATAATTCCTCGAGATTTTTTATTGTGTGGAAAGGCGATGAAGGGGGTTGGAGGGTGAGGGGGGTAGCAGGGGAGGAACAACTTAAACTATTGTGCAGACATTTGATCATTGGAATGTTGTTAGATCATCAACTTAGCCAACTACACCTAATTTAATTGCTGAGGGAACTGCATGCTTACTATTGAGCAACAACGTTACTATTCTTTTGTTTTCCGTGATCATTCTTCATTCGAATGTATATCATATTTGGTAATGCTGGGTTGCCGCTGCCAGTAATTGGTGCTGCTTCCTCCATCACAGCCGTAAAGTTACAGTGGTGTTAGTCTCGTGTTCCTAATACCTAGCTCAAAAACATTAACTAAATAGACACTCATATTTTATTAATATTCTGTGTAGAAAAATATTTGCTATTGATCACGTTAAGATTTTGTGTATATCTATATGTGTTGGTTGTGCTGTTTGTATGTTTGCCTTAAGGTTGTGGAATTATAGTTTTATGCGCATATTAATATATTTATTTGAACAATAGTGTATTGTTAACAGTTAAAATATAATACAAATTGTGGAATCTTCAGCTTGTTCCAAACAATTACATTCCAAGAGGAAAATATTAAATAGTAAAGAAAGGACAATGGTGTTGAGAGTCAACACCTATTTTCATAAAGACGGAACTTGTTCAGTAAATCAAGTGGCAATGCAGACTGCAGAAGCTACAGGTGTGTCTTATAAGTTAGTAATCGCTATTAAACAAGAATTCAAAACTAAGGAAAAAGTACTGACACCAATCAAAAAAGGAAATAACTCCACCCAAATGAAGCATTTGGATAAATATGATACTTTTTTTACTCAAGCAGCAATTTGCAGAAAGGTACATTCACTTTACCATAACAATGACTTACATACCCTAAAGTAAATTAAAGCTTTGATTGATATTGATAGTGACCTTCCTAATTTTCTGATTAAGAACAAGTAAGAATGTAATTTATAGCATTTAGAATAAAATGCATGTTGTAATATATTTGTTTGTATATTAATTATGAGGAAAAAAGCTTTATAGTAAAATAGTTTTTTGGCATAATTACTTAGGGAATAGAAAAAGTTAATAAACCTCAATATGGGAAAAAATATGATTGTGGAAATAGTTAATGTTTCTAGAAAAGGCTGTACATCATAAAAAATGTTTTTACGTGTCAATTGAACCTCCCAACCTTCCCATGCCGTATTGTTTACAATGAGGGATTTCCAAGTAAACCCTCCCCCCTCATTTCCCAACAACCGAAAGCTAGAAGGTTTGGCAACCTCTAACAGAGAGAGAGAGCGGAGATAAATCTTTTCTTCATAATACCTGCAGTTACTTCGGCTATGAAATTAGGTGTAGTTGTTGAGTAGGGGAGAGCATGAGACAGAGCCAAATAAATAGTATGGTGCTCTGCGAAGACTATCTTTTTTACTATTTAATAGAGATATTTGTAAACACATTTATGAAATAATATAAGTTTTGCAGAAATCCTCCACCAAAGAGCATAAATGAAATAATATACACTTTTACATGCAGGCCCGGCCAGGTTAAAGCATGTGCCAAGTGTGCCATGCACGGGGGCCCCCGAGGTTAAGACCCACCCCCCTAGCAAATAAGACACTTTGACTTATATTTATTTTGTGATATTTCAATAATTTATGGTTTTTTTTGGTCGAACTTATCCTAAACTACAGTATTATAGAACTTCCCTAATCGAAGGACCCTGGTATTACTTGCTGTCCGACAGACTGTGGTTAAAAATTGACGGAAGCTTTGCTTTTGGCAAACTTGAAATACTATTATCTGCTAATGGTACCGTTGACTTTTGACAGAAAAATAAACATTGATTATTAATATTGAAGAAGTAACTAAATGCAACATGAGAAAAATGCAATTTTTTTTAACTTTAGTCTACTAATACTATTACTACTTCATCTACAGACACTGGACTACATAAAACACAATCTCACTGAAATAGTCTATAATTAAATAATGTCCAATACTATTATATTATTAGCTATTAATTTACAATACTATAATCCACTAAGTATATAATATACTGTATAGTTTAACAGTTACTCTAGTATTAATAGTTAATATGTTAATAACAAAACTCACGGCTAAACGTTTGAAAAAAAGTTTGTTTCTAAATAAAATTATCCATGTATGATGCATATTTAAGATTCATAATCATTCTTTGGGGAACTAACTTCTAAGGGCCTTAAGTGCTACTTGGCACAGGACCCCCAAAAGTGTAAATCTGGGCCTGTTTACACAAACAATGAAAAAAGAGGAACCTCTCTGACACGTCCACCGAAGAACATAATAAATCATTTTATTTTCAAAGATTGCCATAAAAAATATATATTTGCTAATACAGTAGTTTGAACTTCACAATGATAAATTATTTCTAATCTCAAATAGGCCTAGTTGCAAAAATATCAAAATTGGAAATTTCCGCTCACTATGTAAAGTATCCTCAAAGTCATTTTATAGGTAAATTAGAGTTGCCATTATGTATGTAGTGTTAAATTAAAGCTAGATACAAAATTTGATCAAAAACTTTAGATCAAATTTTAGAAATTTGATTTTTTCTCTTTTTTTTGCCCTTAGTAAACTTCCCTTAATTTTAGGGTTGGATATCTAATTCCAAAAACTCCTCACAGGAACTTTATGAAAACCCTATATACCAAGTTTTAGACTATAGGTAAAATGGTTTTGGCTCTAGACCGGAATACAAACAGACAAACAACATCGCGAAAACCACTTTTTTGGTCTTATGGGGTTATGAAACACCAACATTTATCAACATCTCAAATTTGATTTA
>CABFVX010001705.1:0-96224 GCA_902151425.1 Timema shepardi | reverse complement strand
GGGGGGGGGGGGGGGAGTAAAGCCATCGGTCCCATGTCGATTGTGGCATGTAAAAGAAGCTTGGAAGGGATGTGAAAATAACTTCCCTGGCAGAATTGGGAGGCCCTTTCACTCTCGCTCATAGGAATTCTCGTGTATAATCAGTCGGTTCAGAACGTGCACCCGCCTCGTTGGCGTAGTTGGATAACTCGCTAATCGTGTTGAGCTCGACCGCTGAGGACGAGAAGATCGAAGTTCGAATCTCGGTCGGGTGAACTTGGGGGTGGTTTTTCCTAAATGGTTTTCCACTCTCCCTCCACGCAAATGCGGGTTCACTTCCTCTAATTCAACCTTCCTAATTCCTATTCCATTAGCGTGATTAGTACTTAAAGCGTACAGCCCGAACGGTTAGTAAGACGTGGTGCTAAATAATAATAATAAAAACATAACGTGCACGTTATATACCGCTGATAAATGATATAAATAAATGAATGACTTGAAGATGGGGACAACTGACTATTTAATTCTCTGAAATGCAGCCCCCTCAGTATTTTCAATTTTCATTGCGGCCCTTTCAATCAAACGAATTTGACACGCCGGCCTCAACGATGCGACCGAATCCAATCTATTTACTCAGTAATGAATGGTACGCATGCGCGCAAGGTTGCTATGCGCAGCACGTTTTGCAATACACGCATTTTCCCCCGGGCCAGCTGATGCAATTCCAGCTCAACAACGTGACACAAGTAATACGCCCTTTGGAGATGTTTTGTTCAAACTCGTATATAAAGTATGATTAAGTTAAATATGTAAACATTCTTCGTTACAGATAATTGTAAAAAAAAAGACAGCTACATCTGTACGAGTAGTGTTCAAATCATTGTGATGGATTCTCAAGTAAAATGAATTATTATAGGCCCTATCTATAAAAATAATTAGTTATCTGCCAAGTACGGTTTGTAAGCAAATTTTATATATATTATTTATACTAATATATATATATATATGCACCGTGTCCATTTCACCCGACCGAGATTTGAACTTCGATCTCCCCGTCCTCGGCAGTCAAGCTCAACACGACTAGCGCGTTAGCCAACTACGCCACCGAGGCGGGTAATAATGTTTATATGAGACAGAGAGAGAGAGAGACAGGCAAGAGTAGTGCAGTGATCCAGCCACCCCAAGTGGACACGTAATAACCAAAAGTGTCGATACGGGGATTCAAGGACTTTGGTTATCAGTTTAAAAGGGGTTTCAAGTTTTTTCTAACTATAATAATTCATGTATTCAAATAGTTATTTTATAATTTAAATTAAATGTACATTATTATTATCACCGCGTCTTACTACCCGTTCGGGTTATACGCACTTACGCTAGTCGCTAATGTGTAATTGTAGGGTGATTGTGAGATGAAATGAAGGACTTACAGTTTAACGGGGAATCCGAACCACGGTGGAGGCCTGGTATTCCCCACATCACAAGATGTCTTGTCAGAGGTGAAGGAAGGGTTTGGTAATCAGATAAATCTCTGCCGGGACCGAGGATTGAACCCCGGTCGTCAGCACAGAAGCCTGACATCTTACCCCTAGACCGTCAGGTCACCTTTTTTAAATGTAAATTGAAATTAGCCTATTTTTTAATATAATTTTATAAAATTTTAATGCAACCTGCTATATATTTTTTCCAAATATTGAATTATTTCTAATTTATCATAAAATAATTTTTTAGCTGTGCCGTTTCATGGTTGTTTACACGCTACAAACTCTACTTCATGGTAAAGTCTTGATGTTATATAATTATTATGCAGTTATGTTTTATTATAATAAAATTAATGTAGACATTCATTTAAAATGGTTTTACTCTTTTGTCTCTCCAATCTTGCCAACGCCATGCTGTATGGAAAAGCCGGCCGGCGCCTTTTTATAAAGTATATAATTATAACCGCTGAACTTGGAACTCTAAAGAGTGTGTATAGTGAACCCAACTTTGGACTGGTTTGTTTATTCGGACTGGAAATGTAATGGCACCTAAAGTAATTTATATTTATGAAAATGAAATATAAACTTTTTTGTTTACACCCTGTATGACTCATCGTTGCAAGGTGTGATGCGTATTTTAACTGATTTTTAGATTGTAATTTCCAGGCAAATTTACACATGTTTATTTATTTGTTCATCAAATGTTTGTTTCTTGTTTTTACCAATGGAAATAAACTCTGGTTATATATTTTATTTCAAATAATTAAAAAAAAATACATAATTATTTTCGTCGTCTGCAGGATGATTCTCTCAACCAATAGTACTGAGCTGATGTCACCTCTACCAGACACGCATGCGCAATGGTACGCGCCAAACAAAAGATCTTTGTTGGAATTGAAGGCTGTTCCACTCAGTGTACTCACTCCCCATTCTGATTTTGTGTTTTACTTAATAGTTATGTTAAAATTATGTTTAACAAGTTTATCAGTGATTAAATAGCTAAAAATGAGGTCATACACTATAATAAATTTCGTATTTAAATACTTCTTATGTTCTATATAAAATTTATTATTATTTTTCGTGTGGGTATTCAGGGAATGTTACTTCAAAATATAATCTCCATTATGGCCAATCGGCATTCTCTTCGAGAGGGGTCTCAGTATTGATGTAGCGAGCCACATAAGCTAACCAAGTACACAACTATATTATTGAAAATGAAAACTTTCGAGCGCTGCTGTATTGATATTAAGTATTGTAGCATTGTTAAATGATAAGTAAAATAAAGCGCGTTTCTAGTTTAACTATGACTGTTTAGTAGCACTTGTATTAATTTTAAACTCCATTACTGAATGTAACACGCTTGGGCAGTAGTTCAGGCCTTGGCCGGTCGTTCCCTGTGGATGATTGTCGTTTGCAGAGTTTCGTTTGTGGAACGCATTTGCGTCGTATTCCGCCATTGTTAAGCTGATTTACCAACGTAATAGTGCTTAGTGAGAAAATTTGTGTTTTTGCTGTTAATATCATGTTGTGTGGTAAGTCAGTAACAGTGTTTAACATAATGTGAATATAATTCTGCGTAATTTTCCATACTTAGAGCGCAGTGATGTCCTATAATCGTCGTATGAGGTCGCACCACTTACGATTAACGTTTCGTAAGCAACCCAAGCCTTTGTCACGTGGGTGTAGTGTTAGGGGGGTGGGGGGTTAGAACAAGCTTGTGTGTACGTTTTTAGTTAATTATAATATCGTTTGTTAAATGCATTCATATCATTTTCAGTTTTATCTTTAATTTGTCTTACCATATGTATGAACATTTTTAATTTATTTAAACTATTTGAAGTTATAGTACAACAATTAAAGCTTCTGATTCCAATTAATCCAATACGTTATTAAGAAAGATGAATGAAAAACATTCTGGGTGGTTTGCTTTCATGCGGTTTTGTTTGGACAAATTTTGCTTTAACCATGACTAGGCCCTAGTTTTAAGATAGTGTACTAAATTGGTTCTGAAACATTTGGTTGAAGCTATAGGGCCTAGTAAGTTTTGATGTGGTCTTGTGAATTTTTTATTTGGACATTCAGGTTTTACCATTATAACATGGCACACAATTCGATAATATTCCAACTGTACTTGGTTTACAAGACTCTCATCTGTTTAACCAGAGCTTAAGATGGATTTAACTGGTTGTTTGCCTTGGTCCATAGTACTGAGTGCTGGCTACGTTGTCTACATCTGGATGTAAGACCCATGGATGAATGGGACTGAAATTTGCCTCGTGGAGGCATCCAGATGTGTTTGTCATGGCACCAGCTTTGACAGAAGCTGGTCAGTCTCAGAACTTTAAGCTGCCTCCAACACATTCCTTACCAGCTTCACCAATAAGTGTTGCTTTGAATGAACTTAAAAACCTACCTGTATCCAAACTGTTGTCTAACGGACATCTATTGTGCAACGGCAACTTGGTGTCCAAGTTTCAGGAGACAAAAAAGCCCTTTGACAACCAATGTATCAAACGAGTTGCCAAGGATTTGTACAAAGAATCTCTATATTCAAAGTCTCTTTTTTTGAGTGAAGTGACAAGCATTAAAGAAAGTGATCGTCTGCCATTGCCTAGCGAGGACGCGAAGGCCTCGGGAAACATTGCTACTGACAAGAAAGGTGGTTATATGATGAGTGAATGTGACCCATCTATGGGGGACCAAGACACTATGGGATTACACAAGTCTAGCGCTAGCCTGGAGGCTGACAGCTTGTTGAAGGAGAAAACACTCTCCAATGAAATGGACCAACTATTTAAAAACCTAGGGGCAGCCATTTCTAGCAATGATCTTGAGAGTAGTGCTGATCTAGGGCAGAATGTTGAAGAACTACTGCAAGTAATTAAGAGCATAGAGTCCGGAGCTGCTGATGGTGTGGAGATGTGTCACATGGACCCGGTAGAGACGGCAGAATCTGAAAGTATGTTTCCTACAGATTTCACTGGTGCATTATCAACATTTGAGCGAGAACTCTTAAATGATGTGGACGTGATGAACATGTGTGTGGGGGATGTTGATACTGGTAGTGGCTTGGAGAATAAAGAAGTGCACACAAAGGAGCGTATTGAAGAAGCGCACAAAAGACAATTTGAACTTGAGCGTAGGTGTGAGAGGCTACTTCGTAGACTGAGGAAATATCAAGCGCGAGTGATGGGAAAACACGTAGCAGAAGAAGTGACGAGTTTGTTGGAATTTGTGCAAAGAACTATAAGGACAACGCCTCATAGAGAGGGGGGAGATGTGAACTCTAGTGAAGGGGCTGGTAGTTCAAAGACTGATGGAAAAGGATCTCCTTTAATGGGACTGCTACGTAAGTTAGACATGATAAGCCAACAGCAGGCAGCCGTGTCTGCAAGGCACCATGTCATTAACAAGTACTTTGGTTCGGGCTCATCAGACCGCAGTCCAAGTAGCCACGGCCAACCGTATGGGCTGCGGACTCTGCCCCGTCTAACTACAGAGACTAAACTTGAGCTGGAACGTGTGGCTGGAAGGATGCACACACAGTTGAAGCTGGTGGAGACATCAATGGACTCTGATGCTACAGCAAGCAGCTCGGGCGGGGAAAGCTGTGATGAGATGCAGGCATTCAATAACCACCACCAAGTACATGTTTCCATGTGAGTAATATTAACTTGTATTACTAGTTATTAAATCACTTTGCCAAGTAGAAAGATATTATGTATATAGGAATACTGGTATGTAATGGTTCATTGGCATGGCATGTTGATAAATTAAATTAGAAACAATTATGGGTCAAGAATAACTTAACTTTCTTTTAAAAAAGGGTAGACATTTACAGTTTATTTTGGGAAATTATTTTTTTCTTAAAAATTATTACCTGGCACTTTCATTAATTAAATAGACTAAGACAAAAAAACATGGCCTTTAAAATATTTTGTTTGGTTGGTTAAATAGTTGGTTAATTAAAATGTTTATATCAGAATATTGACATGACAACTTTGCTTGGAAATAACAAATCTAAATTCAGGCCCATTAATCCATATATAATTTTATTGTAATTTAATTTTGATAGATTTAAATAGACACATGAGAGGATAACATTAGAATAGACTTGAAAGAGATAGGGTGTAATGAGGTGGACTGGATAGAACTAGCTAAAGATAGGCATAAGCGGCATATATATTTATATGTTTGTGTTTTTAAAGTTGTCAATTCTTTAACTAGTACTTAAAGATTGTTTATTTCCATGCAATGTTGCTATCATGGGTCTATCTTGTGGCAAGAATTAGTAACCTAGAAGCTGGGAATCTAATCCTTGGACATTTTGTCTTCGATATTAATCAATTATTTAATTGCTGACTTTTTTGTCTTATGTAGGCCTAATTAATAACACTAAGTTGTAAATTATTTTTTTTTAAGTTTCTTCATAATATACTGAATGTTAACCACCCACAATAATTATAAAAGTCAAGGGCTTGTTCAGTTCATGTTTTAAATCATAACATGTCACTTCTAGTACTAACCTAACAGGCCCTGAGTTTTACTACAGATCAGGGTGTCTACCATTCGGGAAAATCAGGGAAAACGGGAATTAGCTGAGAATTTGAAGTGATTGGGAAAAAACGGGAATAAGTCGGGAATTTGGTAAATCGCAATAAAAATCCGGGAAAATGATAATTTACTTATAATATGAAATACAATAATCAGTAAATTATAATGTCATTTTTTTGTTTGTAGCTGTGTAATATATTTTTAATTCCTAATAAACAATTTTAATTCGAATTTTAAAACTTATTATTATTATTATTATTTAAAAAATTATTAATAGAAAAACGAGGGTGGTGGTGGTGGGGGGCAACGAGTTAGAAGGAAGGGACATACATTTTAGTCGGGAATTTTAGGAAATGATCAGGGAAAAGGTCGGGGATTTCATTGGTCAAGTTTAGTAGACACCATGCAGATTCTTAGATGTGATTTAAACATGTGGCTTATAAAATGCTTAACACACCTCTACCTTAACAATGTATTGCAAATATTTTTTTATGTTAATTTATCAAGTCTCTACGGTGATTTTACTAATAACTTCTCAACAAGCTTTACAGTTTAAAATAATCATGTTGCTATGCACCACAAACAATTGAATATTTGTAAATTTTTAACTGTGAGTTCTAAATAATAGGAATTTGCAATAAGTAAAGTAAGTTGAAAGATCAAGCATGCATATTCAATCAAACCTTTAGTGGCTCCACCCTTACTCTTCTGAAACAATAGACCGGGATAACTTATGTATAGTACGATTTTGGTAGGAAGAACAGTAGAAGTTAGTTACTAAAGTTACTAAAACAAGTTTAATATTTTTATACATAAAGTCATATTATATGCAGTTGTCACTTTTGATAAATATAATCAATACTTATCAATTATAACAAATAATATATTAAAATGTTATCAATGTTGGCTGTAAAATAATATGTTTGAATTTTCTCTACTGTTCTTCCTACCAAAATGAGGGTATATATACATTGCCCCATCAAGGTCAAACAATTGTTTTTTAAACATAAATAACATTACTTCATGCTGGTAAATTTGATGGAAAATGATATTTATTGTTTAGAAATTGGTCTTAAATAATTATAATTATTGTGTCAAGAATTTAATTGTATAAAAGTTTGTGGATTTACATACAAAATACTAAAATTGTGCCTAATTTTTTATTTGAAAACCCTAAAAAAGTTAGGGAATTTTGATAATTAAAGTGTAGGCCTACCAACCTTGATCAAACAACTCTTTTCAGCAATTAAAAGCTAATTAAAAGCTATAACCTAGTCAAGGATTTACACAGGATTTTTGAAAAAATGATAATTGAATAAAATCTAGGAAATAAATAAAAGGACTGATACACGATGTGTAAACATATCAATGTTGAACTACATGAGAAACATGTTAAAATTGAAATTAAAATGTTCCTGATAACAGAGCAACACTATTAAAATATGTTAATCTTTAGAGCTTATTATCAGGTCAAGGGGTTAGAAACTATATTAAACAAAGAGATAATTGATGATTAGCAGAAGTATCGACCATATCAATAAATGTGGTTTTTATATAATCGATATTATAAGTTTTTTTAAATATAATAGAATAGATGTAATTAAGAAGTGTTAACGGGAAAATACTTGAAATGATACTTGAATGGTGTATTACAAAAGAAGTTCCTTAACTGATTTAATTCCACTCCTTAGACACTTGTACCGCCTCTAAGCTGATTGATTGACATGTTTCGGCGTTCATTACACCATCCTCGAGTCCTCATGGTGGGGTTGAGTTGTTGTTCCCATTATAACAGAGTGCTAAAACTCTAGTTTGTCACTAACTATTTACAATTCTTGTTTTTGATATAATTCTAAAAAAAATTCTGTTAATTTTATTTTTTAGGAATCTTGTTCAACTACTGTTTTTTTTCTTATTTTCAATAAAAGTTGCTCTTGATCAATTTCTAAGTGACACTTAGGTGAATAATTGATGTACTTACATGTGATTAAATTCCTGATATATCAATTTTTAAGCTTGAATAATTAATTATTCATCAATTCATATTCTTAGTTGATGAATAATTAATTATTCATCAATTCTTATTCTTAGTTGATGAATAATTAATTATTCATCAATTCATATTCTTAATTGACTGCATGTACTTTTTTTGTTTTAACAATCTCCCTTTTTATTAAACCCTCCCTTTTTTCTTTTTCATTTCTTGATGTTAATTGACTGAAGTGTAACAACTAATTAACCAATTGTTATTTTACCAAGTACACTCCTTACAATTCTCATTGCAATAATTATGTTTTAATATAGTAATGTATTCTCTGGCTAGTCCTGTACTGAACGAATACCCATGGTTAAATTAATCACAAATATCTGGAGGTTACATTTGATCTTATCGTGTGCTAATTATCTCATTTGTGAGTACAGTTTTCTTTTAAACTAATAACATTTGTTGTTGTTGACATGTTACAGTAACTTTGGTATTCATATACATTAACTAACATCTGTGTTTTCCCCAGGGCCTTTCAAATGACTTGAATGGTTTTAATAACCTCCTGCCATAAATTTAATACAATTTTATAATATTGCTAAGCATTACACTGCTCCCACCGGACTATTCCACAATGCCACCCATCTGGCAAACTTTTTCTTGGGAGAACATTGCCCGTTAAAAATGTGTTTTGTCAGGTTGGCATGTGATCCAAATTATTATCACTTTTCAAAGTAACACAACCTATTTGAAGGAACTATTTTTATTAATTTAATCAAGTCCATAGACACTAAGCCAAAATGATCTTGAAACAGACCTAAACAAACATTGATTTGATTGAGCCTTGTAAGAAGTAGTCCAACTTTCTTCGAGTTTTTAATAAAAATAGCTTTAATGTCATCTTTTTTTTTTGTTCGCAACTTTAAACATCACTTAGCTTTAAGATATTTTTTAAACAGAATTACTTTTTTCTGAGAGAGAAACTTGTGGTTTTTAGCTGCCATATTATCTATTTCTATAACCCAAACAATCGCCCCTTCCCCTACCTTCACCACCAAGACAATACAGTTGCATAAGAGTATTGTGGTTCAATAAGGTCACAAGTCCTGGAAATAATGATAAGGACGCTCTCAGCCTTACCTGGTCTATTAGTAAAGTGCATCTAGTTTCATTCAATCCTAACCGGAATTGCTTCCTACTTTTCCTCGTCGCAAATGGAGGGTACATTTGATCTAAAATTAATTTTTCAAAGCCCATTAAAGTGCGAAAAAACTTGTCAAGTAGTATGATGTGGTGCAAAAATCATATCTACATAATTATTAAAATCGAGTGTTTCACTTTCTTAATATCTGTGAGGTTATTTGGCATAGTTAGACAAATGAAGGACTGCTAAAAGTAGAATTTAGAGAAAGGAGATCCACATTTGCCTAAATTCAGGTATAATTCCTCTAATTAGCCATTTATCTTTCTGTATGTATGTATTTAATACCAAGTAAAAATAAGTAGGGACTCCTATGTTTTGTTAATTTCTATTAAAGCCTAGTCCTATACAAAATATTGTCCTATAAAATTAGAAATATTATACAATATATTTATCTGAAAACCACCATACCATCCATACTTGGCTAATTCCCATCAAAATATGTATTTACATCTAAAGTGTAAATAATAGCTTAAAGTAAACAAAATGCAAACCGCCAAACAAATACTATCTCCAAGAATAATTTTAGCATTTTAAATACCTCTCTTCTTACTTTCTTTTCAACTACGCACATTGATTCTAATGGAATAGTGGCAAGGAAGGATGAGTTTAAAGTAAATGTATCCTAATTTGCATTTAATGAGAGTAGAAAACCATTTAAGGAAAACACCTTCAGTACATTCGATTGGTATTTAGTACCAGTACATGCTATTGTAAAGTGCTACCATTGTTAACTGTAGAAAATAAGAGGAACATTATAGGCAATACATACCATTGGAATGGATGGAATGCATTTCCAGAAACCATTCTGGATACATTTCCTGTTGAGAACTATGGCCTGCACATACATTACATTTCAATGGAATTCCCATTGAAACACACGAGAACAAAGGACTTTGCTATCACTAGAACTCTAGTTATTTTTTAGATTTAGAAAAGCAAACAATACAGTTTTTGCAAATAGGCCTTTTTAAGGTATATGTAGTTCTTTTGAACAAAATTGTGTAAAGTGTGTGCTTTACCGTGTAGGTATCAAGCACCACTTTAAAATGGTTACGCCTTGCTAGTGCCGGGATTCAAACCTCATTTTCTTCACTAACAATCCAATATCTTGTGAATAATGGCGACATCCTCAAATCTGCACCAGCAAGAAATATATTATAAAATAGTAATTTGAGTTATCTTTACATAATTAATTAGACTGGTCAATAATATAAATACAGTTGTAATGGTTTTTTTTTAACGCTATTGTGGCAACATTAATTTCATCTTTTCAAATAACAGGCCTCAGACTAGTTTAAAGTCTTCAAGTTGTGTAGTACCTAGCTTAGGTTTAAAGGTGACGTTGAACTTTCAGGCTCCAGTAGTCAGACTGACTGCCATATGACTCAAGCCTTGGTTATCTTATCTCATGTTCCTGGCAGATTTTCTTTCATTAAACTTTTCTTTATCAGATGGGGCAGGAGCTATTGCCATTGTTGTCAGCGCCGGAAACGGATATGTCAGTTTGTCTAGTCATTTTAGTTATAATAGGGTTTATGTTAAACTTACCTTGTGTTGGTTGGCACTTTAGTCCTTAAAGGTTATTTTTTCTTCTTCCCGTTTACCCCTTCTACTTATCTTAGAAAATACTGATTCATCTTTGGATCAAGGATGTAGCTACATGGCTGTATCATAACTTGGTGTAAAATAACTAGTCCTTAAGGTTTGTTCACTTAAGCAAGATTACAATTTTCTGTAACACGTCAAAATGGGTGGCTCAAGGGGGGATGGATACCTTTTTTAAAAATTTGATTTATTTTAGCCTAAAAAATTCACCCTTATTTTTTGAAAATAATCATATCAATTTTAATATGATTAAAACAATATTTATTAGTTTGAAAAATAAATTATACACACACATGCTAATTTAATTTGCTACCGGACTTACTGTCACTAATTGAACACCACCTACTTATTTGTTATAATTTATCAAGCTTGGCATTTTAGTAGAGTTTTCACTTTATGTTGGTCACACTGTTTTTATATTAATAGTGAACAGCTGTTGATGGAAAATAGCTTATTGTTTGTTATTAGACCTAACAAATTATATTCAATAATATGCCAGGTTCATCTAAAGTTTGGAAGAGAAAATATAGTGGGAATCAATATCGATCTTTTGATAGTGTAAATAATGTTAATATTGTTGATAGTGACATTGTCACTAGTTGTGAACCTAAAGCAGGACCATCAACACCTAGGTTAGATAGGTTTTGAAATGGACAAAAATCGTATCTAGTCCTAACTTATCAACTTCAAGTTTAAAAAAATATTGAAAGGAAGCGCATTACCAGCAAATAAAAAGGATTTCAACACAAAACATGGTAATTGTATAATAGATTTAGAACTGCTTAACATGTTGTAAATAGTTCATCAACATGTAGATATTGTCTGAAGCCAGATACTTTGTCACTATTGGAAAAAAGTGTTTGTCGCCAAGGGCTTGCAACAAAGTTGTGCAAAGTTTGTTGTAATTGTAACCACAAAACTCCTTTTTGGAACTTAAAAAAAAGTAAGGACTTTTTTGAGGTTAAACTTAGGAGCATATATGGGCAAAGGACAAACAGCTGTTAGGTCACTTTTTGGTGTGACGAATCTTCCACCACCAATTGCGAAATTTTCTCACGTAAAGATTATTAGTAAGGCTACCGAAAACACAGCCAAAGAATCAATGAAGCAAGCAACAAAAGAAGCTATTGAAGAAAATAAACTTTTCTCTGAATAAAATTAGCTTCTTACAGCCATTACTATTGCTGTCGATGGAAGTTGGCAGAAAAGGGGCCACACATTATTGAATGGTGTTGTATCAGCAACCCGCTTTGATACTGGAAAGGTAATCGACGTAGACATAATAACTAAACATTGTAATGGTTGTAAAGCGAACAATACAGAAGAAGATAAAGAAAAGTATAAAAAATGGTGTAACTAACTTTCAAGAAAGTAGTAGTGGAATGGAGGTTGCAGGAGCAGTGAATATATTTTCAAGATCTGAAGAAATACTTGGCTGGCGTCTGATATGAGAATTACCTTGGAGATGCTGACTCAAAGGGATATAAAAAAGTTGTTGAAAATAATCCTTATGGAAAAGATTTTGAAATATTTAAGCTGGAATGTGTCGCGCATGTCCCGAAAAGAATGGGAGAAAGATTGAGGAAACTGAGAAAGGATTTGAAAGGTGTAGTTTTGGAAGATGGAAAACACATTGGTGGAAAAAAGGGCTAACTCCGAGATTGACAGATTGCAGAATTATTATGGGGCAGTTACAAGAAGAAACTAAAATGATTTGAATGCAATGAAAAAAAATGTAAGGCAACATTTTTTCACAAAGCGTTCACAGATGACTATCCACAACATGGCTTATGCAACATTACTTGGTGTAAATATAAAAAAGCTTTGGCAGAAGGAAAAACATACAGTTAACAAAATATATTGATTCCAGCTGTGTGTGACAAAATCAAGCCTATTTTCAGGGATCTCTCTAATCCCACTCTGCTTAGTAATGTTTGCATGGTATAACCCAAAATGTCAATGGATCTCTAAATTCCATAATTTGGACTAGGATTCCAAAAACAGCGTTTGTGGAGTATGAAACCCTAAAATGGTGTGTAGGATAGAGTATTTAGTTTCAATGACGGCAATCAAGCAAAGTGTGAAGTTCTAAAGAAAACGGGAATCAAACCAGGTATTAATTGTGTCAATAGTGTCATTGAACTCGACATGGACTGAGTCAGAAAAGCCAAATATGCAGAATATTTTAATACATCACGACAAACAAAAAGAAATGTCTGAAAGAAAGTTGAAGAAAAAGATGATGGTGATCCTGAATATGGTACTGGTCTATGTTGACACGTGCAAACATTACTTTATATAAGGTATTATTAATAATAAATATGTACTTACAGCTATTTTCTTAAATTGCATTCCTGCAAAATGTATTTATTTTCTACTAATGTACCTTTTCTTCTAAAACTATTAAAGATAACGACCTCAAACTTTCACCATATGTTTACGGCACTAGAATACACAAACTGAACCACTTTTGTGATCATAGGTTTAACATTCACCTTGTAGTGGAAAAGAAAAATCACAATTATTTATTAAAAATATAAGGTTTACTAAAGACTAAAGTCGCTTAACCTAATTTATTCTGTAAACTTTTTTTGTTGCATTTTTTGTTATTGATAAACTTATCAAAAACCAAAAGAGGTTGTTTTTATATTGGATGCTTTAGGGCTTGGTACCTATAGAAATAATAGACAAAATACTTGGCCCATTGTAAGTTGATGATTTTACTGGGCCACTACATTTTCTTTTAATACATGTGTTTTCTCACAAAAGTTTTCTTTTTAACGGGGTTTTAAAGGTTGTTTTAGGATTTCTATTTATGAACGAGCATACATTGGACAAGACAAAGAATCGAACCCGGGCATTTTAATCTCTTCTCACAACTTTGATTATATTATGATACTAAATGATTTTTCCGCTGGAAATACATGTTCTAGGGCAGGTGTTGGGCTTACTTATGAATACGTGTGTATTTGATGTAGGCCTACCCATAATATAAAATATGGATGGTTTAAATGTACCAATACATCTCTATAATACCTGTGCCCCCGACTTTTTGAGCTTTATAATATGAAACACAACTATATTTTCTCTAAAAATCTGCATAACCTTTAGATTTATCGGTGATTTCATGCTGTGCTGACTTATAGCAGTGAATGACCGGTCGGCCTATAACTATGAGGTCACTTTCTTTTTTATCGTTGTTTATATCGCCGCGCTGATAACTATATATATATATATATATATATATACATACATATATATACATGCAAGTTTCGGCGGCAGATTTTCCGTCTGAATCAACTGACTATTATTAATCATAGTAGGGCTCAACTAGCCCAAGACAATTACGTAACATTAACAGATGACAAATACGTTATCGACCTTTTGTACATATAGGGCGGGTATAAAATATGGTTTCTCTGAAGGGAAATGGGTGCCGTGATCATATTAGCTGTTCCGGCTTCGTACGTATTATGAGCGAAAGAGTTTTAAAAAAAGGTATGCGTGTGCAGCTACTGGCAGGGAAAAGTGAAAAATTTGGGAATGTAAATATTTGGCTTTAAAAATAATTCTTAATTTAGCGCCTAAATACTAAATAATAATTGAAAGATTTTCTCATATTATAAAAATTTTTAGGTGACCTGGCGGTCTAGGGGTGAGGTGTCAGACTTCTATGCTGGCGGCCGGGGTTCAATCCTCGGTCCCGGCAAAGATTTATCTGATTACCAAACCCTTCCTTCACCTCTGACAAGACATCTTGTGAATGTGAGGAATGCCAGGCCTCCACCATGGTTCGGATTCCACGTTAAACTGTAGGTCCTTCATTTCATCTCACAAGCACCCTACCATTTCACATTAGCGTAAGTGCGTATAACCTGAACGGGTAGTAAGACGCGGTGCTAAAATAAAAATAATATAAAAATGTATAATAGTATATAACATTAGGGGAATTTTATGATAAAGCGTGGTGTGGCCACCCTGGTATGTTCGAAAAGGGTGTCTGTAGGGTGCCCTAGAAAGCCTAAATAAATACGTCCCAAGATCTTAATTGTATTAGTCTCCATCGAGGGTCTTAAGCGCTTACACAAAATGAATATAGAGTAGTCAGTCAAAAGTCAACATCTAGGTCCAAAGTTTACTTTTATCTTATTTACTGTCAACATTGACACGTCTGTATAAAAAGGTTAAGCTCTAAAGGACATGATGAAAGAAGATATAGGCCTGGTAATTTTTTTAAACCAAACCAAACAGATTTAAGTTTTGATAGGAGCTTTCACTTTGACTATGGAGCTTAGGATTTGAAACCAAACGAACTTACACTATTATAATTGTTAAATTTAGAAAATAATTGATCTACAGTACTATGTCATGACAGGTTTAAACTTATATACAAGTATTAAAAGTGGTTCAAGCGTAAGCTCTCATCGAATGCAATAAAATGCCTATCAAAATGGTTGTGCTTTTTAAAACCTACGCAATACTTTAAGGATATTCAAGTGAGCTTTGACTTATTTTTTGAAATGGTATTTTTTGTTGAAAAACAATTTGCACTCTCTTAATTGACACATATTGTTTTCAATCAAACTTTTTGGTAACCTTCGCTAATATTTTCAATGCTATATTAAAAACTACTACCCTATTTATTTAAGATAGAATGATTTATTACTAAAACCTTATTAAACTTCAATAATTATTACGTTTTATAACAATCACAATGTTATGGAAGGTCCTCAATAAAGTTTATTTTAAAACAAAAATGTAAACGTTAATCAAGAGATTACACATTGTTACCTCCACAATAAAAAGTTATGCAATTCAAAACTAGCTTGAACATTTTAAAACAGCTTATTATTTATTATCCATGCTACAGTAGGAATAGGTGACCTGGCGGTCTAGGGGTAAGGTGTCAGACTCCTATGCTGGCGGCCGGGGTTCAATCCTCGGTCCCGGCAAAGATTTATCTGATCACCAAACCCTTCCTTCACCTCTGACAAGACATCTTGTGAATGTGAGGAATGCCAGGTCTCCGTCGTGGTTCGGATTCCACGTTAAACTGTAGGTCCTCCATTTCATCTCACAATCACCCTACCATTACACATTAGCGTAAGTGCGTATAACCCGAACGGGTAGTAAGACGCTGTGCTAATAATAATAATACAGTAGGAATACTAACTACCGGTTACGAAGCTAAATTCCAAATATCATAGCTGGAACCTCCTTATCTAACTGCTAAAAATACAGTATAATATCAGTTTTGACCGTAATAAATGAGTATTTTCCACAAGGTCATTCCTATGAAAATAGGACTGTACAATCACCTCTCTAGATTTTAGTTACCGCACGATACAACCGGGAAATAGCTGTGTGAGATTGATTTGTGCGTTAATATTATCCAAATTCA
Organism: Timema shepardi; assembly: GCA_902151425.1. NCBI lineage: Eukaryota > Metazoa > Arthropoda > Insecta > Phasmatodea > Timematidae > Timema > Timema shepardi. Next base: position 80,019 of record CABFVX010001705.1, on the reverse strand, counting down.
TTATTATTAAGATTCGTGCGTAATTAAGAACTCGGTCCATAAATAATTGAAATACACACAACGGCCCATCACAATAATATATATTGGAGATGGGTATAAGATAACCGACACTACCTTTTGTGGGTTTGTGTTCATTTGTACCCTACATGCCAATGTGCTTAGTTGTGTTTCGTCTTAAAATGGGAGGTGGTAGTGCTGTATTTACAATGAAGTGGCTTTGTGACGTGCCAGGCAACGGAACCAACGGCCTCGCTGATAAAACCATCTCAACTCTCCCGTGGCGGTATAGGGAGAGTAAACCCCCCTCCCCTTTCCTTCCGTTGCGTTGGTCTTCTCCTATAACAGCTGTTCATCTCCCCTCTACCAGGCTGACTGGTTAGTTCGCTTCGGTAGGTCACAGCTCCCCAACGGCGATACGCAAAAAACATGTACGAAAATTGAATGCCTCTAGAAACTATAATCTATATATATGGTGATTGAGAGCAGGAGTTAAATACATCAAGTAGTTTCTTTATATGTATTTAATATTTACATTGAGCCTTTATTCAATTGAACCACACCTAGTGGTGGCAAAACCGGGGTAGGGTGGATTAAGGGAAGAATTGGGATGTTGTCCCCAACTTTTGCCCCATCAAGATTTATTTCACTCACCTCTTCTATTTCCGAATATAATAAAGATTTTTTAAATATTTAAATAATTTTTAAATCTAAAGGAATTTAATATTTAAAAAGTCAGATGAGGACTGTTCTAAATATCTCTTAGGTGAATCAAAGTTTAAAACAATAATATAAGGGAAGATTACTCCAAATAGATTCTTGAGGACTGGCCCAATTAGGCGTCTGCCTCAATAAAGCAATATTTAAACCAATGAGCTGAAAAACACATTCTAACAGAGCAAAAAGTAGACCTGGGTGTCCAGCGACCTGTAAAACCCGGAAATGTCAGGGAATTTAATAAAATGTATGGAATTTTTACAGTAAACTAACAATTACACATTTTGATTTACAGTAAACTAACAATTACACATTTTGATTTACAGCTTTCTTTCAGTCAATACATGCCGCGTTGTAGCTGGCCGTCGAGCATACACGTCTCAAGGTCAACATATGTTCCACGTCATCTCTCCACCCCCTAAATTATTTCTCGCGCCAAAGTTCAATCATGACTATGCGCATGCGCGAGAATTCGTTTACGTCATAATATGAAGAAGCCTTCTGTCTCTTTGTAGCTAAAGTAGAGTTAGGAGCGCATGCGCAAGAATTTGTTTACATCAAACGAAGCTCCGTGTGTCTTTAGCCAAAACGTTATGGTTATGCGCATGTGCGATAATTAGTTTATTTTTTGAGAATAAGGAATAAATTCACAACGATTTTTGACAATGCTGGTTAAAGTTATTCTTTATGTGGTTCACTACAATCCCAATCAATAAAAATTAGAAAACCTATAAGAACACAGTTATTGTTTTTAGTTTATAATCAATTTACGCGTATGCATCTTTTTTAATTTAACGCGGGCTGTTTACGGGATAAAATCTTCATCCATCACATGCCTTCAAAACACACAGCGCGCTAGTTTAAATTTCAAAGACAACTGAAATCTTTTAATTATTATAAAACACTGGTCTACTTGTTGAAATCGCCACGATGAATATCTAAACTTAAGGCGTAAGTAAATTGCTTTGATTCTACATAATGTTATTATATAAATTAATTAATCTAGAGATAGTTTAAATGGTTTATTAGTGAATATATTTACGAGATTGGTTATAAGCATAACATCCTTACGAGCCTAAACAAAAGTTGTATAGTGATTCTTAAAACGTTTAATATGTTCTTAGAGACAAATTTAATTCTTACAATATCAATAAGGACAGGTCAACATTGTTTTAACATTATAACTATAGCTAGGTCTACTTTATCTTCTACTTTAGGTTAATATCTTGGTTTAGGCAAATAGTATTTCATTGTCTGCCCGAATGGCCTATGTTAGTACTTACTAGATATAGTTAGATCAATGACTATAGAGCACTAAACCTTTTTGCATAATGTAAATTTTATCTTAAAATATTAATCTGTACCCTGCAGAGTCTAATAGTATGTTTATAAATTATTTATTCGTTAACAACTTTTTTAAGATTAATTCAAAGGTAGTTCACACATCTTATACTATAGGCACTACACAAGTTATACTATAGGCCTCTGTCTAGGTAACTAAGCAAAGTGTGTGTAAGAATTGCTAAATCCACTGCACCCTGTCCTCTGTCTCCTCCTTCAGCTCCCATTGTTTTCTTCTTTCCTATACATATTTGAAAACAATAGGCTTAATTGGATTGGATAATTTATTAATATGAAATATCGTCGACATGGTTCTAGCTTTTGAAATAAAACAAAGCTCCATACATTTTACTAAATTTTATTCACCCTTGGGCTATGAACGAAAACAAAAGACTAGTTTTTAAATTTAGTATATATTGATTTTTGTAACCTAACCTACTTATTTGACTGCTCAACTCCATAAAAAATGATTTGTAGAACATATATAATTTAAATTAGTTTCTATAAACAAAGCTTCAAATTGTTTCTATAGGTATTTAATATCCATTAAGTTCTTGACTTCATATCAGATAGCTCCCCGAACCCCACCCGCCCCCATTCTAAAGTAAAATAATATTGGTTCAGACTTTTTTTTTCTAACTTGTATTTTTTTCATCTGTAAATGCTTTAAGTATGTTCTCTGCAGAGATATAACTATGCCAACTAAACCCATTTTATTTGGACCCACTTAAAATTACCTCAAAGCACGTGTTTTCTAAAAATGCTTACAATTTTTAAACCAATTTAAATAATGTTTATATTTGATTATTAGTTGGGCTATTTACTTTTGTCTTGCGTGGTTTCAAAGGTTTTTTTCTTGTTCGATATGAACTTTCTAAACCAACTGATTAAATCATCACACAACTTGCAAACAAACTTAACAACTCTCTTGCAGACACTACAGTCTCAATTCTCCGGAGGAAAGTTCATTCAAATGTATTCTAATCCGAGATACAGCTCAGGCTTAAAGACACTTTAACACCAAGCAAGGTGACCTGGCGGTCTAGGGGTAAGGTGTCAGACTTCTATGCTGGCGGCCGGGGTTCAATCCCAGGTCCCGGCAAAGATTTATCTGATTACCAAACCCTTCCTTCAACTCTGACAAGACATCTTGTGAATGTGGGGCATGTCAGACCTCCACCGTGGTTCGGATCCCACGCTAAACTGTAGGTCCTACATTTCATCTCACAATCACCCTACCATTACACATTAGCGTAAGTGCGTATAACCCGAACGGGTAGTAAGATGTGGTGCTAATAATAATATTAATAATAACACCAAGCAAAATTATCATACCGAAGTTATTTAGCTAACTTCTTATCAACTGGACGTGTTTGAAAATAATTTCAATAAAATATCTGTAAAATAACATTATAATAAATTGGCATGCGACTTACAAACACGTTTTACTAAATAAAATACTTACTAGAAAAAAGCGTTTATTCATCCTTGGTTTTGTTTGTTTTTTGTGCCTTATTTTGTCTTACTGTACTATACATTTTCGCGTCCCTCACACTGTTTTTTTTCACGTTAAATTTCCTTACAAATATAGGCCTAATTTTGGTTTGTATCTCACCTCTTTTCCCTCTGTTTTTTAACACTTTTTTTACCTAAGCGGTGTATAATTTTATCATCTAGTATGTCGGCTTATAACTAAAATCCCGTTCTTGATTTCTCCGTAATGGTTTTTACTTAAATGCAGACCCATTAAAAACTTCTACATTCTTTACACTCGATTAGCGTGATTAATTGTAGGTACCCCTGATAAACGCAGTGGAGCAAGACAGACAACTTTTCGTTCCTTATTTATTTTTCATTTATAAGGTTTGTTTAATGTGTCGTACAAGGAATTACACGCCCAATCCGAGAGAAAAGATAGCTAGCCAGTTGATACGAAACTAACACAGCACCACGATCGTTCTCATTCATATTATTGCAGTTGTTTTCATAGATACTAAGCCTGGAGATATCATTAGGACGCTACACAACTGGCAAGTCATCCAGCAGTATCTTGTTAGCTCTCCACGTCACCGCGGCAACTTGGCAACGTGTTGGCCAGACGGTTTAAAGGGGCACTCAATAAATCCGCCTCTACGCGCTTGTTGTATTTATTATTTAGTAAGCCCTTTTGGCTTACACGTTAGTGGTTGGACATTGGGAAGGTTGTAATTTAGAGGAAGGGAGCCCGCATTTACGTGGAGGGAGAGTGTGAAACCATTTAGGAAAAAACTCAGTTGACCCGACCGAGATTCGAAACTCGATCTCCCCGTTATCTGCAGTCTGTCTTAACACGAAACCAGCTCGTTAGCTAACTACGCCACAGAGGCGGGTTACGCGCTTTTTAAACTTTCTTTTAAGATAGCAATTTTGGAATGTTTTTATGTGTGAAAGACCACAACTGTTTTTTCACCTTTTCTATTAATTAAATTGTGTAATAAACTAGATTAAATAGATAATGAACCGTCCAATTTTCGCAAGGGCCTTACACGGACGATAGAAATGTTACAAGATCTATTTTTACGTATTCATACTTCAGACCATAATGTTCTGTACCCGTCACTGTTATTATTTATCAACGCCAATAAAATTACAATACTAAAGTTATCAATGTTGACCGCAAATTAAATCATGTCTTGTATTTTCTAATATGCTCTTCATATGAAAATTGGACCAAACCAGTCATTGTGTAAGATGAAAGGTCAAGGGATACAGGACGCGTTTTTATTTATGTTAACTGCAAATATTTTAAATAATAAACGTTAATATGGCACGTATTAAATAGCCGAGCGATTACTGTAGGTTTATAGCCGCATCTAAATATCCCAGGCTCTGGCTTGAGTGAAGAATGATCCTGGATAGCTCACTGGTTAGAGCATTCACGCACATAAAGGTCCCAGGCTCGATTCTCTTGTCCAGGTGTCATTTTTCAATCTAAAGAATATGACAGCTTGAAATGAGCTAAGTTTCGTTGAACTTTAATAAACCGAACGAACAGTCTCTAAAGAATAATGCCGATACATACAAATTTAAGTTTATTGTTTATTTTTGGGAAATCGTTCTGTTAAATTAATCGGCTTAACATGGACGATATTCGACCTTTTTTTTAAAATTGTTGCTGCGTTTTTTAAACTGTCGCAGGTACTTGTAGAACACAACACAACAGTAAGTTTCTTGTGTTGCGAGAAAACTCTATTAGGAAGTTAACATTAACATTATTTATCGTTGGGTTTGTAATTATTTATGGAAACATTAGTGGGAGGAATACAAATTCGGCCCCACCAAGCCTTTAGCAGTATTATTTCGGCTCCATGTACCAACCAAAAACTTTCCATTTCAATTTGAACAGACTTTTGATGGCGTTGTGCCATAGGTTTGGTTAGGCTAGGATTGTGTTGTCACAGGTTAAGTTAGGACTGTTGTGTCATACTGTTGACCACGTGCTCTGATTTGTTCACCTTAAGAAAACATTAAATACAATCTAAAGGCAAGGCTACAACAGACAATACCCTTCCCAACCACGCTTATGGCTAGTGCTACTTGCTTTCTTACAATGTAAGACGTAATTTCAATAAATAGAAATTAAGAAATAAAAGGGATTTCAATTTATAAAATAATAAATCGCACTGTTTTAAATTATGATCTATTTGTATAACACGATTCAAGATGTGCTGTCGAACATGGACTAAATATGAAATAGATTTAAGAATATTATCAAAATCCATTGTCAATACAACTGCTAAACACGTCACTCCAGGAATAATCTAAAACACACACTAAACATCATTGATGACTACAAAAATCAATCCTATTTAAAGGTTTCGAATAAGAAATATTCTAATGGTTAAATATACAATTTTTACTTAGAATTTTAAAACTTTAACTACTTTTGTCCTATCCCGAAGAACTGTTAATTTTATTTGATTGTATTAGTCCAGCCATATTTGTTTCTGATTGACTGAACGCAAGCCGATGCTACTAAACGCAAGAGATGGGCAATGTTCATCTCCTTCTGACACGCGCCTGTGTGTGTTATTGTGTGTAGACAGACAATACAAAAAACTCTGTTTAACTGACGCATTTTCATTGCGGTACATTGAAGTAGGTTAAATAATATTATACACAAAAAAGAACAGTGTGGTCTTTATATTTAATTTTCCTCATCGACGTTAAAAAAAACTCTAAAAATATGGTCGCACATCTATTAAACCGGTTTTGAGTGTGGTACATTGGGCGGAGACAATGGAAGAGTGAGTCATGCCTTGATCGACCTCTTGGTGTAGTGATCAGCATTCCTGGAGGACCCGGGTTTGATTCCGGGTGGTACCACAAGTTATTTTTCCCCGAGGGGAAGTGGTTCTCATGGTTGCCATGATCTGGTTAATTAGGCTTAACCCAGGTACTGCTGACTCATCGAGCTGAAGTAACCACACCTACATTGTGTGTCAGCTTCAGATGACGGTTATATATCCGCCACTGCCAGTAGAAGACTGAATCTGTCTAGCCGACAAACACTAGTGCCGTACCTACACACACAAAAAGGATGCCTTTACCCTTCCACAAATCCCCGGATATTATGAACTAGTCGCCACTGCCCGTAAAGTCGCAAATGATAGAAGCTGTCCGTTAAATCCTAAGTCCGTAGAATCGATATTTGTGTGTTTAATGTATTACGATTTAGAGTCCGACAAGCGGGCGCGACTGGTTGTAACTGGGCCTGGTTCTTTTGCACCCCCCGAGCTCTACCGAAGAATATGAACTAGACCTGCCTACAGTAGCCCCGTGGCTTCTTTGGTGCTGACTGACATCTCACAACTGACAGCTAAAAGCTTTGAAAAGTTACCAGGCCAAATTATTTATCTCTACGCCGAACCATATGATCTGCAAAAAAACATGTGTTTAGCATCTGTCACTTCTGACAGTCAAAATTTAGGTCTATACCTAAATGTTGACTGTCAGAAGTCAGCTGTGAACTGTCAGTCAGCATCAACGAAGCCGTGGGGCTACTGTAGGTGGCGTAGTTATATAGCGCGCTAGGTTCGTGTTTAGCTATCCTGCCGAGAACGGGGAGATAGAGGTTCGAATCTTGGATGAATAGGGTTTTTTCCTAAATGGTTTTCCACTCTTCCTCCACGCAAATGCGGGCTCACTTCCTCTAAATTCAACCTTCCCAATTCCTAGCCCATTAGCGTAATTAGTACTTAAGCGTACAACCCGAACGTGTAGTAGAACAAGGTGCTAAATACCAAAATAAAAGCTAGTGAGATGGAAATAACAAAAAAAAACCTCACGTCAAAAATTGTAATTTATTTATCAGACTCGTCTGATGAACTTGTTGATGTTATTATTATTAGCACCGCGTCTTACTACCCGTTCGGATTGTACGCACTTACGCTAATGTGTAATGGTGGGGTGATTGTGAGATGAAATGAAGGATCTACAGTTTAACGTGGAATCCGAACCACGGGGGAGGCCTGGTATTCCTCACATTCACAAGATGTCTTGTCAGAGGTGAAGGAAGGGTTAATCAGATAAATCTATGCCGGGACCGAAGATTGAACCCCGGCCGCCAGCATAGAAGTCTGACACCTTACCCCTAGACCACCAGGTCACCCCTTGTTAATGTTAAAGAGAAAGAGAAGAAATATTTACCCCAAAACTCTGCTACACCAAGCAGTGCAGACTTGAAAACAGGAAAATGTTTTGACACAATTTTTAGGGAATAAATAAAACGTGCATGAATATGTTATTTGCCTAAATGAACCTGAGGAGGATGAATAAATTAAAATTATGTTTTTAAACAAGTGTCGTGGCAAACGTTTATTTTAAATGAATGAAAAGAATGTTTGCTTTGTCTCTGTACACACATTGGAGTTACCTAAATGTAACAACTTTTAACTGGGACATTTTATGTTGTAATATCAAGCTCACTTCCATGGTAGATGATTATCTATTTTTCAAAATAAATTATTATTAGAAAGTTAGTTAAATACACATCACAGAGAAATTGAAAAAACCAAACACACTTGTAGGATAATGTCTAAAATTTGTCACACCCGTAACAAACATTAAAAGTCTTTAATGCAAGGTTTAAAAATTGAGGTTTACACTGCAAATAAGCTCTTCATAATAAAATTGTATTTTAAATGTTTTAAGTCTTATTTGCTAGAAAATCTTGTGCACATTTCGCACCCGTAATTGCGGAATGGCTGTACTTTCAAATGGATTACTGGATAATTTATGTTTACATCATTAATAATTAATACAACTGCAATTTTTAATTTCCGCCATTGTGGCACCACGAGATGTTATCAACTTTGGTGCAAAACGTAGGTTTGCATTTTCTATAAGGCTTTTCCTATTAAAATTAGACTTTGATGAATATTTTAACTCTTCTATCTGTCAGAAAGACACTTTCTGCGAAAAACGAACTGTAGATTGTTTATCGCTTTAGGGCGTGACGGCTACCACTCGGTTGTTTCCGGGGTCCCGGACATACACGAGTCTTTGTTTTGTTTTTTTTCTGCTGAAGGGAGGCAACCAGGCAACATGCCTGCTTCAAACACTTTGAGAGTAGAATTTGACTGCAGCGCTAGTTTAATGCTCCAAAGCTCTTTAAAGGTTATCCTTGTCTCAAACCTTCAGTTAACAAATAATCCCGGAATTTTACTAAAACATTCGTCAATAGCCTTGAAGGAAGTGCCATAAATATTCTTTATATTGAAAAATGACACCTGGACACGAGAATCGAACCCCGGGGCCTTTGGCTTAGTGCGCCAATGTTTTACCCACTGAGCTATCCAGGAATCGTCTCGTGCCTTCACGTCCTTCCCAGACTGTCTTAAAATGTTAGTGAAGAATGATCCTGGACAGCTCAGTGGTGTGTGTGTTGGCTTACTAACTCAAAGGTTCCGTGTTGGATTCCCGTGTCCAGCTGTCATTTTTCAATTTTAAAAATATATTTAGATGCGGCTGTAACCATAAATAACAAATATTATGGATTGGCTATTTAATATATCAAATTAGGGTTAAGATGAATTTTTGGAAATTGTCAGTATGCATATTATCTCCGAACAATTTTCCAATATATTCCTAATAATATTTCATTTAAAGTAACAAAAATCTTTATCAGCTATGGCCTATGTGTAATAAATACTGTGGTTGATTCTTTTAAATTAAATTATCAACCCACTGTATAAATGCCCATTTAATTCTTTTTAGACTACTTATTCATTGAGAATATAGAGTACATAAATTCACCAAAACATAATATTAAATAAGAATTGATTATATTTAGGATGAGTTAAGATGCGGCTTGTTAATAGTTGTGCCGCATCCAGTAGTCAAATAATTATAACTCTAGGAAAACGACAAATGTATAAATTTCAGATGATAAAAATGAGATAATGGCTTAAGCTATCAAAAGGTACATAAAAGCAATTATAAAATTAATAAGTTGTCATGATGTAAACATTTTGTTGAATTAAATTGATGATCAAGTTGGAAAAGAATGAATCGATCTCTTATCTAATGCTTGATCCCTTTCTTCTTTGTTTTCGGTGGTTGGCCCTGAGAACTAGTTTCTGTGCATTTTTCACCATATTCAGGCCCTCAATTCTCCGGACGTCAATCATTGTTATTTATATGGGTGACCTAAAGTCGTTCACTTTTGCGACCAAGTCATTGTCGCTAGGCAAGAATCTCAAGTGTACCCCAATACATCACAGGCCATTGCGTGCTCTAGTTCTGGCACCACACAGGCTATTTGCGTGCCGGCTAATACAAGAGCTACGTGTTCTCGTTTGAAAAACTACTTGGGTCCAAATGCACCTTTTATACGTCCGTCTAAAAGAAGCTTATGATTATAAAATAGGTAAAATATTTCCCATATTATAAACAAAAGCAAATAATTTAGCCCTCAAAAATCTCAACATCTCTGGCTGAGTGGTTTTAAATCGCAACTTCGTGCATCCTCTAATTAGTTAAGAGTACTTTTTTAAGTGGGCTTAACCCCTCCCAAAACTGTAGGTTTCTCTCTACTTCTCAAACTCCGCAATCCGCTCTAGTGATGCAGCAGTTGAGAGGGCGCTACATCGGCCCAGTTGTAAGACTGCATGAGGCTGGGGGGTTGGCCGGGCGGGGCCTAGAATCGATACTAGGCGCGTCCGCCAGGCAGCGGGCATGTAGTGGTTAAAAGGTTGACGTCTCTCTCGTTTCTTCCGTGACACCTTCCTATTTCTTTTCTAATATTGTTCAACCTTTTAAAAGGGACTTTCTGTTTCAACTACATTTGTGGAAAAATAAGTCAACTACTGTCTTGATGAAGTTTTTAAAAACACTTTTGTATGACTATGTGCGTGCGTGCTACCCAAAACCCCCCTTTCCTTTCTCCTCTTTAATTGAAACACCTCAACGCCTATAAGCAATGCTTTCATGTTCCTAGCGCCCGTACCGACGCGGGCGCACACAGTTAAAGACGTCAAGCTCGCAATAAACTGGCGTCTCACTACCCCTTCAGGGTGTACCCATATTTGCCAATCACTCTAAACTCAACCTCCCTCATCCTCAACATATCTATCAGAGGATATGCACCCGCATATGTGTGGAGGGAGGGTGGAAAACAATTTTACGGCGAAAAAACCTCGGTATAATATCGGGATTAGAACCCAGATCTTCCTTTCATCGACAGTAATCACTTGTGAGAGGGACACCTTTGACAAAGACTATTAAACATGAGTGCATTCTATCTTGGTTGGTTACCTTTCCAACACCTTACTCGTAGATTAAGTAATTAATAACCCTCGATTATTTTGACTGTACAGAGAGTTTACAGTATCCTCGAATGTTGTTTCATGAAAAGTTGTAGGTGTCGTGCTAGAAATAGAGTATTCTGTTATTTCGCAGCTTTCGTGTACCCGCTAGTTCGCCAGACCAACTTTGTGCGATGTCTGGTCGATAAAATCATTACTGACGCAGGTCGATCGAGTGTGTTAATATTTCCAGAGAACTTGCCCATTTTCACGTCCATCTTTGTATGAAAATATAATTTGTTTATATCTAATGCTAAAGTTTTTCTTAGACACACTGTTTGAAAATTAACTAATTTTAATTCATAGAAACCATTTAAAAAACCTCCAAATCAACACTACAGCTTCACACCCCATAATGCAGATTCAAAGGCTAGCATTCTGTTATCTGCACTTAATATGTAATGTGCTGGTATCATCCATCCCTTTTATGATTCTATACTAATAATAATAATCATTGGAAATCAGATTAACTATTTTAATACATTGACATTTTCTTTGATTCAAAATTAATCATTCTTATTATTATTCTTTATTGAGAATTTTTAGCGGTTTTATTTGGGAAATGGTTACCTGGCGGTCTAGGGGTAAGGTGTCAGACTTCTATGCTGGCGGCCGGGGTTCAATCCTCGGTCCCGGCAAAGATTTATCTGATTACCAAACCCTTCCTTCACCTCTGACAAGACATCTTGTGAATGTGGGGAATGCCAGGCCTCCACCGTGGTTCGGATTCCACGTTAAACTGTAGGTCCTTAATTTCATCTCACAATCACCCTACCATTTCACATTAGCGTAAGTGCGTATAACCCGAACGGGTAGTAAGACGCGGTGCTAATAATAATAATAATATTTGGGTAATATTTTATTTCACTATGCTAGCTTAGGTAGATGGAAATGTGCAAGGCCATAATTATTATATTTATTATTTTGTTTTTAAGAATCAACTCTAGAATCTTCCAATTATAATCCACAATTTTGCTTAATATTAAAACAAAACCTTGTTAAATAAGCATGTTACTTTTAATTGTTTATATGTGTAAAAATAATGTGTTTTGAGTTATATTATTTTACACAAACATTAACAAACCATAAACCAGTAAGGTTCATTGTTGATACACGTAGGCAATAGGTAGATATTTTATGGAGTTTGAGGCGAGAAGAGTCCACTCCCTTTAGTGTGTACCACATTTCGGTGAAGTGTCGCTAGTTTGCTCTTATACGCCTGGTTCTTGATTTTAAAGATGACCTTCGTTTTTTATTACGTGACATTATGGATGGAGTCATGTTTATTCACTTTATTCACCAGGCGAATCTTTAAAATTCCATTTGAATCTCACTTGAGTGGTGTTTCTTGTTGCTATTTGTATTTAAAAAACTTAAAACCATTTTTAAGCTTTGTCTTTATTTTCCCCTACTGAATGTTTTTAATTGGTACAAAGTAATGATCTCGTTGGGTCGACCCGCCTATAAACACTAATAATTATAAATTATTTAGTAACTTTCAATGAATATAACTAACATTACAATTATTTCCAATTAGGTTAACATTTAGTTACTTTCAGACAACGCTAGCAATAAAGAACCTTCTGCTATTACTTACCTACACTCCCACTGTAGATAACTATTGAGCTATAAACTGCATTTAAACGATTCTTTAACAAAGTGGCTCAACTTGGGTGATTGCAAAACTACTCCTGGTTGCTGAAGCTTAGGTGAATTTGGACAAAGGCCATTGTGTTGTCAGAGGTATCATCGCTTGGTCTCAAAACTAATATTTATATTTACATACCCCCGCTTATCACTACTCGAACAGTTAATTTCTTCACCTTCAGCTAGCAACCTTTTTTCACTTGAGCTCACAACCTTACCTAAATTCTCATTCCCCTTCCTCTAGACACTATTCACTTCAGCCCCTCCCCGCTGTAATAAGCCTATTGACTTAGCACCCTCCCCCACCCCTATTCACTTTGGTCCTCCAGCCCTTTTACCTCTATTTACCACTTTAGCCCCCTTCTATACTTCTGCCCCTACCCTTTTTTACTTGCGGCTACCCTCTATTATTCTTTACCACCGCCAACCGCTAACCTTCCTTACTTCCGCCCCCGCTACCCTTCCTTACTTCCGCCCCCGCTACCCTTCCTTACTTCCGCCCCCGCTACCCTTCCTTACTTCCGCCTCCGCTACCCTTCCTTACTTCCGCCCTCGCTACCCTCCCTTACTTCCGGCTCCGCTAACTTCCTTTACTTCCGGCTCCGCTAACTTCCTTTACTTCCGCCCTCTCCTTAATTTCTTTAAATTTCTTTAAGTTTTCCTCCCCTTTGCATCATTCCTTTTCTCCTATGTGTTCGGTTACATTGACTAGATACTTTCATATTTTCCTTTATATTCCTGTAGTGAGACTAATGTGCTAGGTTAAATCGCCAGTGGACGTGCGGGAACTGCCTGGTCGGGGCCGTTTCGTGTCTGGTTAGCAATATCGGCGACGTGCGGTTTCCACTTGGGGAAAAGCTGCTGGTAGTAATCATGGCCGTCACGAGTTCCTCTGGCCTTGGTTTAGGACGCCGCGTCACTCGCTTGTCCTCACTTGCGCGTCGTCTGACTGGCGGGAACACTTTCACAGACCAGTGGAGCCGTAGTTTTGGAAGGATTTTTATTTTACACTTAGAGCGTCGCCTTAAAAAAACGAACTGTCAAAATGTGTTGAACAAACTATATTCTTGACCGAGCCAAAAGGCTGGAGTTTAAATCTCGGTCACGTTCACAGAACTTTGTTACTTAAGTTGCCTGGTAGGTTAACGTTATAAGTACTTGTGTGTGCTCTAGAATTAATGAGTATAGACCTTACAAACAGTACGGGCGTAAAGCGCACAAACATCAAACTGATATCAAATGAATGAGTCATGGCGTGAATAGGCGAGGCCAGTTTAAGTTATAATCTACAAACAACCTTTTACCTAATATAAAAAGTAAATGTAGTGTAACCAATATCAAACGTTATTCTATCTTACAGCTGTCAACCGTGACAGTTGAACACGCTGAGATAGGTAACGGTGGGGGGCTTGAAGCTTTTTAAACTGCCATGTAAGGGTATTATGGCGGTCTGTACCATTCAAATCACGTTGCGAATATTCAAATAAGCCAACTCCATTGGGCACCACGGAGGAAACTGTCGCAGTTGGCTGAATAGCTGTAAACTTGGGATGTAAGTTGCAACAAAACTACAGTCCACCTCAGGTTTTTCTTCTTCTTCTCCTGTTAGCAAGTTTGTACATATAGTCTGATTTTGCTAGGAAGAACAGTAAAAGAGTTGGTCAAGTTTCTAGATCAATTTCAGTATATTCATACATCAAATTATGTTATCGGCAGCTGTCACTTTTGATGAATATTATCAATACCTATAAAATTACACAAATAATACAATAAAATTCTATTAATGTTGGCCGCAAAGAAATATATTTGAATCTTCTCTACTGTTCTTCCAACCAACATCAGGGTATACCTGCATTAGCCTATAGGAATAAGACTCATAAGTAGAGAGATGCAAAAGATGAGGTTATTTTTCTCAAAAAGTGATGATATTATATGCTGAAAGTGATGTTTTATTTATGTAAATATGAGTCAAATTAATATTCAGAGACAAATCAAATATAAACCCAGACAAAACATTTCACACTTAGTAATGTCAAACTTGATATCTCTTATCATCATTGCCACATTTAAACATGTTGTCATAGAAGACTAAACAACTATCAAATAAAGAGAAAGGAATACAAATAGAGAAGATTCAATTTTCGCCAAACGTGACTGCCTGTAGCAAGGCTCATGTATATTAATGTTTTTGCTTGGACTTGACATGAAATCTTTTAAAAGCTGAAAACAAAGAATAGATCTATTGAAATGTGGAAAAGTGAAAATCGTGATATTTAAAAAAACCTAAATTCATGAAAATACTTGTATATCCTATCATCCCCTTTTTACCTATAAAATAAGCAAAAATGGAATCCTTGGCATAGCGCTAACACCGGTGTTGCTACGTTAAAAATTATATTGGATGTCATATTTGTCCAAATTACAAAGAATTTGTGTTTATTTAGAAACAAAACTTAAATTGTTGTGAAATAGTAGAACTTGTGTAAAAATTTGCTTTATCGCTAATGCGAATTTTGCATGCCCCTACTCATAAGTCATGAGCCTCACATACATACACATTTCTCTGTAACAGAACAATGAACCATTAAAATTGAATGGTGCAGTTCATGCGAACAACGAAGAAGTGTGATACAGAACACTGTTTTCACCCAACTGCCAGCTAGGGTTAATTGTTTTTCTATGCTTGTTATTATATTATACATGGTGGCTACAGACAGAAAAGTTAGGTTTCTTATGTCAAGGAAATAATAAATAAATACGGGAAATTTAAATGGTTGACTAACCATGCAACTCTGTACCCTCTGTGGATGTGGCTAATCTTGTAGTAAATGTACAGACCTTAACTCCGGCTTCATATGAAAATGTATAATATTATAGCAACACAATGGCAAACATAATTTTAATTTTATACTTTTTTATTCTTTATGACCAATATTTGTAGTTTGGCATTGTGCAAATAAATTTGTAAATCCAAATAAGCTTTCCATGAAGTAACTATATTGGAGAATTTTACTGGAGTAAATTTTTTGTTACTAATTAGTTGGCCATTTATGAAGGAGTCGGGATTCTAGAAAATTAGAGGAGTCTTTGAGCCGAATTGAAGGCTTGGCGAACCTATTCCACAGCCCTGTTAATGCTTTGTTACACCGGTAGGCACTCTATGTAACAAATTTGCTAAGAGTGAAACATAAATATCACAAGTTCATTCAGGATGTCCAGTGACCTGGAAAACGGGCAAATGTCAGGGAATTTGTGTAGTCATGGAAAATTCAGCTAATCAAATCAAGTTTTTGAAATTTTACATATTCACTAAAAAAAGGGATTGGTAATCAGATAAATCTTTGCCGGGACCTAGGATTGACACCTTACCCCTAGACCGCCAGGTCACCGAAAGATAATGTAAAATAAGTGGTGTGATAAAAATTGTGTAATAGAGATTGTGAGAAAGAAGGATAAAGCATTAGAGAGAGAATGAGAAAATATATTAGAAAGAGTGTTTTGTTATTGATTTAAAAGCAAATTAACGATAACAATATTACAATAAAAAAAATTAATGTCTCCCCAATTAAGGAATCTCAATTTAGATGTTATGACCACCATCCAAAGAGAAAATTGTTATGTGTTCAGACCAACAATTAATGAAAATTATTGTGCTATTATTTTTTAGTCAAAGAGATATATTTTATTCATAGATTTACAGCCACGCAGCAAATAACGGTTTCCATGGTGATTAAACAAAGAATGAAAAATTTAAAATGTTCTGTGAAAATCGGGTTTTCGTGGAAAACTACTATTTTTCCAGACATCCTGGATTCTTAACCATTAAAATGAGTGATCGTTTGTCAAAATATGTTGTCATTTCCTCGTAATCTCTACTACCGGAAACGGGTTTATCAAATTATATGTAAGATTTAAAAAAATTACATGCTTTTACGACATGTAAAAACACAATTTCAAAATTTATGTTTTCTTTAAAAGTAATATAATGTACTTGGTGTCGTGGTGCGAACATATAGAATAAATTAAAATTCTTACAAAAAATCAATACCTAAAAAAATAGTTTGTTTCCCGCCCCCCCCCATGAAATAGCCTAGTAAATGTTTCTGTTAATGGTTATAGACCTAAATGTTGACTGTCAGAAGTGACAGCTGCTAAACACATGTTTTGACAGATCATTTTATTCGGCGTATGGATACATAATTTGGTCTGGTAACTTTTCAAAGCTGTCAGTCAGCACCAAAGAAGTCATGGGGCTACTGTAGGGATCTGATTCTTAGACAACAAAAATGTTTAAAATAAGCATTAAAAATATAGGAGTTAGGCACCGAACTAGACACTTGAGGTAAAAAAAAAAAGCACCCTATAAGCAATTTTTCTTAGCACTTCTTCTTTGTGTTCGGGCTATCATCTTATGTACTAATTACGCTAATGGTTTTAGGGATAGTGAAACTTTACTGGAAGTGTATCCACATTTGTGTGGAGAGAGAGTGGAAAAGCCTTTTGTAAAAAAAAAACCTTATTACATCCGATGGTTTGAACCTCGATCTCCTTGCTATTGACAGGCTAGTGTACTACGAGAGTAGCGCGTTAGACCATGCGAGTCGATATAAAATTGATTTTATTACATACTAATGTATTACTTATAGCCATTTCATTTTATCACCATGTTTCACCACTCATTCGAGGTAGGCCTATTTATCACGCTAATATGTTAGGGCTTAGGAAGGTGGAATTTATATTAAGTGTACCTGCATTAGTGTGGAGGGAAAAGAAAAACCCATTTAATAATAAAAATCCTTAAGTACACCAGACCAAGATTTGTATCTCAATATGGCCACAAGCGAGTCACAGGCTGTTTGCTATTCACTAGATAGGCCTACTTTTCTAGATTCTAGTAGTAAAATGGCTTAGCTTTTCAAATTATAAAAAAATAAATATCCGAAAATATGAGTTCTACTGCACATAATGTCAAGGGACAAAATTTCAAATTTGCCGTTTCCAAAGACGTTTGTTTAACTTTTCTCCTGCAACAGCATGCTGTTTCCTCCCAAGGTGTCTGCCACTGCTCCCATTGTCATCCACCCGGTTTACGCACATTGGAAGCTATTTAACAATTTTTCTATTTTCAAAGGTGACCTGGCGGTCTAGGGGTAAGGTGTCAGACTTGTGTGCTGGGGGTCCGGGGTTCAATCCTCGGTCCCGGCAAAGATTTATCTGATTACCAAACCCTTCCTTCACCTCTGACACATCTTGTGAATGTGGGGAAAGCCAGTCCTCCACCGTGGTTCGGATTCCACGTTAAACTGTAGGTCTAAATAATCATAATAATTCTATTTTCAAACCTACCTCAAAGTATCCTGCAACTTTGTATTTATAAGAAACTAGACACCCTCTTTTAGTAGAACAAACCGCCTGGGAAATAGGATAGTTGGTTGTGAGCACGCGTGTGATTCGATTAAGCTGTATGCACCACTTTTAGACTACTGGTCTGCATCAACCTTTTAATGGTTCACATTAGGCTTACCTGACCAAATATAACATAGTTAAGATTATATTAGCCAGAAGACATCCCCTAAGATTTTTATTTTTGAAGTATTTACAGCTTTAAACTCATAAAATTTGTGTAAACACCGGTGAGTGTTCTTAGCTCATTGTTAAATAATACTAGGATGTAGATATAAACTAAGGCGTAATAAAGAACTTTGGATCAACACAATGTTATCTCTGTTAATTCATTATTGTTGATGTTGTTAGCTTACTAAGATTGTTTGCGGAAATATTAAAAAAAAAAGTTAAATATTTACTTACCCTTGAAACCCATTAAAATTTAGTTTTCGTAAGTAAAGTGAGAGCTGTGATGAGAAATAACTTATCCAATATTGTCATTTTTTGTGGGGTCCAGTTCATATCTTGTAATGGTCATTGGTAGTTCAAAATTACAACTTACTGAGATTTATAATTCAAGTAAAATTGTTATGTTACCTAACACTAAGCAGGCATGTTTGTGTTACATAAACACATTTCCCCCCACATGTTTACAGCATTTAACTATAATATGTTGCGCTAGTAAGGTACCACTTTGCACCTTTATTATTTGACCTAATATGGCACTATTTCCCTATGCCAATAGTGTTGACTAATGTACTACTAATTTTATTTGTTATTAAGTGATTTCTATTTTAGATAGAGGTAAACTCAAACATTTTTATAAATTCCATATTATGACCTATACTCCATTTACCCTCAAAGCTAGCAACCTTACCTACTGATAACACTACATGGTACTATCTTGAAAGCTTTGCCATTTTAGAATGAAGCAATTCAGTCTTGCCACCTTTCAGGGTAAACATGGCATACTTTGTATTCGCGGTCTATAGAAATATGTTCTTTCAATAAAAATCTGAGAAATCAAAAATAATTGGGCTGAACACCTCGCTAAACCAAATATATAATTAGGTAACGATTTTCATAGGAAGAGTTGACAGGTAGAATAGGTACTGGTGTTTTTTTATTTCATTTAGGGTCAGTTCATATGAAATGGTCCAGAAAATAAATAAATGGTTGCTCGACCGTTTTTAAAAAATCTAATTTTTTTTTTCTAAATTACCCTTACATGTTGGTAGTTCAAAATGACTATTATTTTATTTTTATTGTTTTTGGTTTTCGCATAGTGGCCATATTTGTTTTACAAGACGCTACATTTTTTGCAATTTTAAGGGTTAACAGAAACAAAAATATCTCGGTTTCTGGTTGATCAATCAACATGAGTGAAAAATAATTTTGTTTGGAAAGTAAAGGGCTACAAGTTTGTTTATGTAGCATTTTGAACTAATCTCAATTCTAAAGGGTGAAATTTTTGCCTAAAATTCTAGCTTTTTTTAAAAGAAAATCCAGTTTTCAGGGGGAAATATTTTCACTAAGGGAAAGAGTCAACAAGCTACAATTTTTTATACAAGTAGACATAAACTAATTGTCCTTACACACCAAGTTTCAAACCTGAGAAATTCCCCCCTTTTTTTAAAAAAAATATCAAATTTTTGGAAATTTGAAAAAATTGCAATTTTCAGAGCTTAATATCTCAGGTGGGGGACGAGATAAAAATCTGAAACTTTGTTACATAATAGTAATATATAATAGTATTATACACAAAAAATCTGAAGTTTGAGAATTGACTACAAGCTGAGATACTGAAAAGACAAAATTAGAAAAAAAAACTGCACATATTAATAGGTTTGTATACAGTACCTCTACTAGATTAAATTTTATTTGTATTAAATATGTTTTTATGTGTAAAATATATTTCAAGCACATAAATACATAGGTGCTTATAATTCTACCTAAAATAAAAATTAAAAACTATTACCTTATTAACAAACTAAGTTTGGTGTTTGGCAGAGAACTGAGATATTTCTTCGCACAATTTAGGGCTGATGTTGTGCGTACGACCAGTTACAGTTGAAAGTTCCATTGGCATGATCTTGATTAAAAATTATTTGCACATGTACACAGGTTTTGACATCTCTTGATATCTTAAAGAAAATTTTGGTCCTGCTGGCTTGTCTTGATGAATTTTGAAGTAATTATCTCCGATGCTCACTTCCTCAATAACCCCAAGACATCATTATCCGTCATTTACACACGCAACTATGTCTATTTTTTTGGGAGTAAGAACGAAGAAGCTTTTGATACTTTTACTTCCTCAAAGTATTCAGAAATTGAAGTGTGGTAACAACTTACGGTGGTGTCATTTATAGGAATATATCTTTGGTATGATCGAGTTTTAGAAATTGGCAAGCAGTTTTCAAATCGATTTTCCAATTCAACTCCATTTTTAACCACTTCTTCACTTGTAACATAGGTATACTTAATGCCAAGAAGGTTTTTATCACAAAATTGAAACATATCCTCTTGAGTTAATATTTGATTATTGGTTGTCATCTGAAGGCCCCTCTTGGTCACTTCTCTTTTTATAGTCCTTCCTACCCCATCACAAGCATTTTTTCCATGGCTGGTAGCAAAAAAGTGCCACTCTGCTTGAAGGCCAAAGTCTTTATCATGGTGACATAGATTGAGAAAGTTCTTCTTATTTTTGTACTGACTATAAGATCCGTCGCTGAAATATAATATCTTCGTCACTGATGGGGCAGTAGTCTTGATATCACTAATCAAATGCTTTTGGAACGCATGAACTGTGATGGTATTGTGCGTGAGGTGGTTACTGATGACACAAAAATTTATGCTCTTCATTTCACGTTGATTACTTTCTTTATGATAGTAAACAAAGGGGTGAACAGTGGCTTGTGTTTTCCCCCAATGAAAACTTTGTATTTCGTCTTGGATTACAAAAGAATTAAGTTTTCAGAAAAATCAGCTAAAACAATAGATTCAGTATCCAGCAGGCTCTTTTTCTTGTCCTTGAGAAAACTTGACTGTACTTTAGATACATAGTGGTGTTTCTTTAGAGAGCTGAGTTTTTCTACTAAGGATTCAAAAAATTCTTCTCTTGGTTTTGTGACTGAAACCATCTCGGCTCGGTCAGTTGTGACCCACTGTTTGTAGCTTAAGTTGTCAGGGTTTTCTTCTGTCTCTTGTTCTTGGAACAACAATTCCAGTAGGAAATCTTCACCTGGGCAGTTGGTACATTGGCTTAGCATGCACTCAGAACGGTTAGGTCACAGACAAGCATCATAAGAAGATCTTTGTAGTCCACATTTAATTTTGCACCATCTATCATTAATTTAATTATTATTATTAGCACCACTTCTTACCCCTAGACCACCAGGTCAAGCATTAATTTAATATTTTGGTGGTATAAACACAAACAAACAGAGTGTGTCCCTGATGCTCCAGCAATTACACACCATTTAGGCCTAAACTCACAAAATTTTGAGCGTCCAATTTTAGATTCTGGGTGGGCTTCCCTAAATTGTACATACAGTTCATTCAGGTTACAAAGTAATAATTGTTTCTGTTTATGTACTTTAACCCCATCAATTCGGTCAGATTTACAATTTTTTTTTCCCGGAAGAAGCCTGGTGTTTTCTCCACTGATATAAAAATCTACAACCTTCCCGACTGTGTCTTCATTAATATTTTTAACACAAGGTCTTTTTCCTAGGTCTGGTAGTATTCCGTGTGCCTTAGAAAGATCCCTAGAAACTTTTACTAAACGTTCAGAAACTTCAAATTCAGTACTAACTTTTTTTCTTGACCAAGATTCTGGCAATAGACAATATTTTTACCTTTTCTTCTTTATCTGTTGTCTTACATTTTTGTTTCAGCTTTTCAATTAGTGCTTCATATCCTTCAGCGAACGATAGCGAGTGAAGATTTTTTGCTAAGGGTTCATCATGAAGTGGGTCTACTCCCTCTTCAAAAGAGGCTTCAAGTTCTCGCTTCAACCTTTGCTTGAATTACCATTGGTCTTTTTTCAGAATTTAGTTTTATGATTTTAGAAACAGGAGATACACCTAAATTTGAACAGGTTGCATTCAAAATGTCCATATGTTCAGATCAAGGTACAAAAACATAATCTTTTTCACCTTTACTTTCTTCCTTTATTACAAACAACATGCTGTAGCAAGTAGCACAAAGATATTTCTCAGGAATAAGATCTACTGAGTAATTTTTTTTCTTTTGATAAATATTCCACTTTGATTTCTCTAATTCCTTTGGTAATACCTTTTTTTATGGATTTTAAGTGGGTCAGAACATGAGTTACCAAAAAATGGTGGTACATTAAAAATAATTTAATCTCGTGGTACTTGCATATATTTGTAACACCAATATTTGTTCTTAAAGCAATAAGATTTCGATCTTCTTCACAGAATTCAGTAATCACTTTGATATAATTAGATATTGGTCCATACACACACTTATGACACTCTTCTTTTAAAAATTCATCCACACTACATTCCATTTTTCCATTTTTTAAGATGTAAGATATATTTTAATGATGACTAAAATATTTGGACAAAATCTTGTTGTAGGTATTCCACTATGACAAAGTGAATTAGAATGAATCAAATAATTAAACCAGACCAAATTATATATCCCTACGCCGAACCATATTATCTACAAAAACATGTGTTTATCAGCTGTCACTTATGACAGTCAAAATTTTTGTATATACCTAAATGTTGACGGTCAGAAGTCAGCTGTGAGCTGTCAGTCAGCGCCAAAGAAGCCATGGGGCTACTGTACACCCATTGAAACATGAGTTTTTC
This sequence comes from Timema shepardi, assembly GCA_902151425.1. Lineage (NCBI taxonomy): Eukaryota > Metazoa > Arthropoda > Insecta > Phasmatodea > Timematidae > Timema > Timema shepardi. Next base: position 57,245 of record CABFVX010001705.1, on the reverse strand, counting down.
TCCTCATGTTATTCTTTAAATATCTCAGCTTGTAGTCAATTCTCAAACTTCAGATTTTTTGTGTATAATACTATTATATATTACTATTATGTAACAAAGTTTCAGATTTTTATTTCGTCCCCCACCTGAGATATTAAGCTCTGAAAATTGCAATTTTTTCAAATTTCCAAAAATTTGATTATTTTTTTTAAAAAGGGGGGGAATTTCTCAGGTTTGAAACTTGGTGTGTAAGGACAATTAGTTTATGTCTACTTGTATAAAAAATTGTAGCTTGTTGGCTCTTTCCCTTAGTGAAAATATTTCCCCCTGAAAACTGGATTTTCTTTTAAAAAAAGCTAGAATTTTAGGCAAAAATTTCACCCTTTAGAATTGAGATTAGTTCAAAGTGCTACATAAACAAACTTGTAGCCCTTTACTTTCCAAACAAAATTATTTTTCACTCATGTTGATTGATCAACCAGAAGCCGAGATATTTTTGTTTCTGTTAACCCTTAAAATTGCAAAAAATGTAGCGCCTTGTAAAACAAATATGGCCACTATGCGAAAACCAAAAACAATAAAAATAAAATAAGTCATTTTGAACTACCAACATGTAAGGGTAATTGAGAAGAAAAAATCATTTTTTTTTTTTAATAGTCAAGCAACCAGTGTTGGACCACTTGATATGAAATGACCCTTTATGGAATTTAACACACACTTCCCGAACCTACTGAATACATCACACGAGAATTTCAATGAACGAGAGCAAAATGGCCTATCCATTTTGCCGGCAAAAGTATTTTCACATACCTTCCAGGTTTCTTTTACATGCCACAATCGACATCACATGTGACCGACGGTTTTACTTCTCCTCCGAAGCAAGTTACGCTACGGATATTTATCGCTAAAAAAAATGACTACCCCAGTAGGATTTGAACCCACGAACATCGGATCCTGAGGCCGAGTACTTTACCCTAAGATCACCGAAGTCTAATATTAGATCATCCACGAATTCATGCGTTACGTCATTAAATCTGGAGCTGTCACTTTTTGTGGAAACTATTAGTAACTATAAAATACCACTAAAAATATCGTAAAATGTAATCAAATTTAGTCTTGATAAAATGTGCTTATATTTTCTAAGAAATACATTAATGTAAAAATTTGACTATAGCAAGTGAAATGTCAAACAATGAATGAACTTCCTATCAGCACACGTGTCACGCGCCCCCCACCCCACCCCTGTATATTTTGATGTGGCAAACTAGTTCGCCTAGTTCAGCTGGATGGATAGTTCATCTTGAATTATTCTTTCTCTAACCACACATCTCTACTTGGTAGTTTATCGTCTATTATATTAGAGGGATTGTCTCATTTATCTTATCTAGGCCAATATAAACTTATGTTTTTTTAAAGCCGTTTTAAGTAAAGGAAGTGTTAGGAAATTATTCGTTTACGAATAAAAAAATAATACAATTTTGATAAGCAGAGGAGTATACTTGTATGATTAATAATTAATTATCCCTACGTCCAAATATTAGACTCGACTACAGCCATTAACGATCAATAAATCGATTCATTTTTACATGTGATGTTGAGCGTTGCACTGAAATTCATAAATGTTAGCCGTAAATAATATAATCAACATAACTCGTTCATGTTAGAATCAGTTTTTTATGTAGATATTTAGCATTCTCAAAGTGAATTAAGTTATTTCTTTTTTCACTATTCGAAGAAAGAAAACTTAATTATTTTGTTTAACAAGAAACAACTGGCAGAATCGGGTGTAGGTTAGCTTTCTCAAGGTCATAAAGGCCCTTTTCAACTTCACAAGAAAGTGAGAGGTTTAATTGCCCAATCTGTTTTGCTTCTAGTAAAAATGTATATTTGGGTATCAATATCAGAGACCAATGGTTATAATAAACTTATTTATCTCTTTGTGTGGAAAACAAAGCTCTAACACACCTTATCACAAGTCCACTTGATGTACATCTAGTTGGTCCGACATCAGAATAAGTTTATATAGTCATTTGCGTTTCATTTGTACCTGAAATGTAGCGTTTGTATTGTAAGTTACCTGAATTGTAACGATTTTTATGTGAGAGACAGTGTAGGTGTTAACATGTGATAAAATTGTCCCACCCCAATTTCAAAACAAAAACTTCTAATGCCTTTTAATTGCATTTCCTTTGTGCTTAAATTTGACCGGAATTAGGCTTTTATGCCGTCAAAATTACTGCTATGGCTACGAATTTATGTCGGCCGTGCATTGCCGCGCGGTGGAGTATGATGGGGCGGATTGCTCGGTACCATGAACTGAGCGGGAAGTGGGCTTGCGCGTCCAATGGAACGAGGCGTGTACACTTTTAATGTCCAACATCAATCCAATATTTCTCCAGTAGCAACATATAGTTTAGTTTTGTGCGCATGCTAATATTAACAGATCTTGAATATCTATCAAGCCTGTCCTGGAATTTTGTCAAAACTTTTTAAATAAAGAGAAAAAGTTTTGACAAAATTCCAGGACACCATTGACAGATATTCAAGATCTGTTAATATTAGCATGTGCAAAAAACCAAACTTCATGCTGCTACTGGAGAAATGTTTGATTGATTTTGGCCAAAACATTTAAATTCTGTAAAATCACACCTTAAAACTATAAGTTACATATTATCTTGTTGGGCTTACTGTCTGAAGGTAGCAGCTTTATTGTAAACTATTGTTCTATAGTTTAGAAATGGGTACAAACAGCGCACTCAATCGCCAATGGTTTGTCTTGGCCGTGTGTTAGTATCCGGTTTGGTTCACGCCCACCAGTATTAATCGTGTTGCACAGATTGTTGACATTCACGCTAAACTAGTCTAGGGAGAAAGTGTAGGTGACAGCTCAAAAATGTTTTTTCAAACGAGAGATTCTTAAATGCTGAGTTTTCTTCATACATTCTTCAGTTGTGTTAATACGATTGGTACAAAATAAAATAAAAACCTTTAAATTTGAAACTGTTATAAAAACAGTTTTCATTGTATTAGTCTAGTGATATTATGGTGGAAATGTACCGACCAGGCCAACTGATCGAGCTCAATTATCTCGTTAGAATATGTCAAAGGGAAATAGAAGCGCAGTTAGCTTAGTCGAGCTGACAGATGTAACAAGTTGTAACCGCTCTGCCTCAGATGCAGGGGTTCGTGTCCCTTTTAATACAGATGGTGACTCGCCAAGGATCACCTTACTATTACACACTAGCGTAAGTGTGTGTAACCCGAACGGGTAGAAAGATGCAGTGCTAATAATAATCACTACTTTAAACTAAAATACTGGTTAATCCACCCATTCATTTATACATTTTTATTACATTTTAATCAAATGTTCTATCGAGTAAGTCTCAGGATGCCCAGAACACACAATTTGTGAAAACATGCAATGGCATTAAATTTAATCCACTTGTTTTATGGTGTTCATGAACAATTTCTAAAGCCAAAAGTATACATATTTTGTTTAGAGAACACTGACACTATCTTTGTAACTTACACAAGTACTGGCTCAATTTACAAACTCATATACTTAAATAATAAACTCGCAGCTGTCTTTTAAAAAAAATATAGATATAATTTTTTGTTGATGTTATAGAAAGTGAAAACTGATGAACATAATCAGCGATAATATAGCTTTTTTTCCCGCACATAATCTTACTGCCTGTTTAAGTTATGTGCATGATTATGTAGCAGAAATAGCCTTGGGATTTAATTTACTAACAGATTCTACCTCACCATTTATTCTTGCACTGAAACATATCTACCGTGGTATCTCTTAATATCAGCGTGCCCGTGGGGGGGGGGGCTTAAATCCCCTAGTTTGGGGATGCCCCGAGATCTACATAGATCAGAAGAGAAAATAAAAGGGGAGGGGCTATACCAATTAAACATTGTGAGCATAGAAAATATCAGGAGATTAGAAATAGTCTCTATATCAATCCCCAAATGTATTTATCTATCTTTCACGGAAGTATAGCTTCACGCTCTGAAAATATTATTCTTTGGTCAGTAGGATTTACACCTTGCCTCTCTTTCAGTTCCAGCGTTTATTCGTAAGAGTATTGTTTAACACTACACCATTTTTATCTATTCTATGCACAGTCATCTATTATAATCAGTCATTTTTGTGGCTGTTAAGCCAACTTTAATTAAGGTATATTTGTTATTTTGATAGATTATCACGTTTATAATAGTAAAAATATAGATGATCATGTTAACAAATACCCATTAAAAACTTTCGTAATGCTTCTAGGTGAATATTTGAATATTGGTACTACAAAATTTGCCTCCGTCGGTTTTGGGGGACCTTCCCCCAGATGCCCCCCCCCCCCCCNCCCCCCATGCCCCCCCCCCCCCCTGCTGTGCAATCCTGCGTGCGCTACTGATTAATCTATATGTTAGGGTTACTTGGAACCTGCCACTACACCCCTCTTTCTTAATTTTTCTTAATAAAAAAATGTGTTTACTTGTTAAGGGAATAGTTTAGTAATGTCTTGAGAAAATACAGAATAACATAAAAGCACTCCGATGAGGTTCGAATCGTGTACTGGTTCACCGTAGGGTATGTTAGATGGTTGCATGGTCTTAACGTGCCATTCTTGTGTTAATGGGGAGATAAGGGTTCTAATCCCGGTTGTGTGTATTGAAGGGATTTCCTCTCATTCCCTCTAAACTCGCAAGTCCTTAATCCTCATTTCATTAACATTAGCTTGGAGAAAGGGTGGAGAACTTCAGTGTGAGGGGGGAGACCCCTCCCCCAGCTAAGGTTCGAACCTTGGCCTCTAAGGTCCGAGTGGCAACTGACAATCATACCGCTGGGACACCGTGTTGCGCCAGTGTGTTGGACGTGCGGTGTGACCTCACGAACATGTGATGTGTGTGACTCAACACTAGATGCAATCAATAACAACTGCTGCGTTCTTCTGTAGAAGCGCGCGGCTGGGTCTTGAGGTTTTCCCCTCATGATCCCCCTCTCCTCCTGGGAGGGGAGGGGCAGACCTTGATCATGAGTACAAAGTCAAGGTGTTGACTTTATTTATCATGATCACTTAGTCAAAATAACCACTGTATAGAGATAATTTATATTTGGGTGAGATAATACTTTGGTATTGCCCCATTTTTAGTAACAATTCACTGAAGTTTACATTTTTATTATTTTGTGGTATTTTATTCTAAGCATGTTTTAGAAAGAAGGGAAACATGTGTATATACCACCTTACTCTTGTGCTGAAACATGTTGTAGACTTCCTAAAATCTTTCATAATTTAAGAAGGGGTCTCTTATTTCAAAATATGGTTCACACCTATAGGATTAAAAACTCGTTTTGAGTTTTATAGTTTAGAACTAAATTCATGAAAGGTAAAATTAGCTCATTGCAGCGATGTTTGTCGTATTTATGAGACAAAGTAATTGGTTTGAAATACAGATCTAGTCTTCTTCAAAGAATTATTTTCTAACAATCGAAGCATAAAGTTATAAGATTATAAAGGATTATTTGATTAGTTTTGAAGCTTCACAAATTGCCATCTCCGCCAGGAACAGTATAGTGTTAAATTATGTCTATCCTTTTTTAAACATAAGCCAGGGTTTGCGGAACGGGGTGGGGGGAGGGGTGTATAGGGGCATTTCCCCCCTTGTAGAAGCAAGGGGGCAAGGCAACATTTGGCCCATCCCCTTACTGACATGTGATATAAGGATCCCATTGTGGCCTATATTAATAATGTAAAATAAAAAATATATTTTATATTCCAATTGTTTTTATGCCAAAGCAAAGACAATTTTAATGAAGCCATAGCTGAATCATTGTTGTTTAAATTATGCGCTGACATCTAGTTTGCACGTGTGCCATGCAGAAAGCTACAACAAAACTTTATCGTGTCAAAATCATAGTGATCGAGCATGCGGCAAGCAGTTGGTTACAGGCCTCGCTGAGTGTGGTATAATTTTATTAGGTGTGGGTGTTAATTTGGTTTTTAACATAAAACGAACATCAAACTATAAGGTACATGTGTGACAAGAGCTTCTGCTTGAGGTATTATAATTATTACCATACAGATATATTATGCTTGATTGAATTTAAATTGACCCATAAAGTTCATAAGGTTTGATTCAATTTTCCTGATGTTCGTTAGACACAGACCAACAAAAACATTTAACGGCCACAGTGGCTTGGTCGATACCTTCAAATAATGTGTTATATATTCCAACTACAGAATTTTCCGTCAGGCCTAGTGTTTTTTATTAATTGTAACATTTATTAGCATATGGGCTATTAACTGATTAATCTAATGAGGGATGAGGAAAGCAGTTAGGAGGAAGTGAATCCGCATTTGCATTTGAAGATGGAAAAATTGCAGTATTAAATAACTTGAGGAAAACCACCCTCAGTTTACCCGGCCAAGATTCGAACCTTGACCTCCCCATCAACGGTCAACAAAGGATTTTGAGCCAACAACTCTACCCCTAGACCAGCGCTGCGAGTGAGTAAATACTTAGGCCGGACGATTCTTAATAAAGCTATGCGTTTAGGGCTAGTGGAGTGTTACTGGCAAAAATTATTTTTCTATATTACTATTATTATTTGGAAAATTTTGACCCCACTTCCTCCTCCTTCGAAAACGTTCCGTTAACCACTGACAAAAGCCATCCAGTTTTGAAACTATAAATCCACTACACCCTGATTTTTATATAAAGGCCACTTTCAACCACTAGCATTGATTGAAAGCCACCAAAATCTGGCTTAGTATAACATTAATTTATTTGACATATCATTGGACAATTTTGAAAACTTAATATTTCCTTATGGATTACTGTGTACTTTCTTTTCACATTATTATTCAATCAGATTAAGAATGTAAATACAAATTGTAATATTTTCTATATATAGGGCATTATAGCTACATACATTTTCAGTTTTCAAATAACAAGATTCCTATGAAAATTGAACTGTTTTATTATCTTAAAAGCCTTAAAAAAATGCAGGTTATAATGATACTGTTTTGGACCCCTCTAATATATTCAAAAAGTCATGGAAAATCACCCTTTTCAGAAGTAATTTCAATGTATTGTGCTCTAAAACTTTCTTTAAAAGACCAACTCCATTGTATTTGAAAAATCATGTGACATGCTGGCTCTCTTTACTCAATAGGAAGCTAGCCTTCACAGCATCAGGTAGCCAGGAGTTCTATTAGTTAGTTTTAACACTGGTGACAAGGGTTCCAAGAAGCAAGGGGCATGTCATATATAAGCAGCCTGTGCGTATGAATATACACAGTACTCAGAATACAGAACATTGTAATAAGACAGAGACCTAGTAAGGTAAACATATCACTTGAATATCAAATTTACAGTACCGAATGTATAATCATATAAATAAATTGTGTGCAACATTAAAAGTTTTATTCATTTCATTAGAATAATAATTACATATAGTCAGACCACACAGCCATGTATAAGTTTGTAGTAGGTCATGTACGCATCATCATCATCATAATCATCATCATAAAACCTGGTATTGTTATACTTACTATCACTATTATTATTATTATTATTATTATTATCATCGTGTCTTACTACTCGTTCGGGTTATACACACTTACGCTAATGTGTTATGGTATGGTGATTGTGAGATGAAATGGAGGACCTACAGTTTAACGTGGAATCCGAACCACGGTGGAGGCCTGGCATTCCCCACATTCATTATACTTACTGCTCACCATAAGGCATACATGAGTTCACATCCACAACATCATAATTTACAATCCAATGTCACAATAATTGATGCCTGATCTCGGGTCAAATGTCACACTAAAACCAAATATTTTTATAATTGGCGTCCAATGGCCGTGCAATTATATCCAATATCTTCAAACGGTGTTAAGAATTAATTCCCTNCCCCTTGTCATACAAAGAAAGTAATGTAGGTTGTAGTTATAGCATGACAATTAGTTATGTAAGGAACTTCTGGTTTTTTATGAACAGGGAAATGTGTTGATGTCCCTTGGTAACAAAAACTTTTAAGTGGCTTAGGGATGTCCAAGGGCTTCCCTTAATTTTTAGTTCGGATCTCCCTAGAAACTATTTGGATTAGTCTTCTTAAAAATGTTTGTAAGTTGAATGCTATAGAAGCTATTAGGGGAAGTAGTCCTAACAGGGACATTTTTGAAAATTCGATGTTTTGGTAAGTTATTTAGTGTGATTAGTCTTTTGTTTTAAAGTTGAATGCTACTAGAAGCTACTTTGAGTTTGTTTTTTGTGTGTTCTTCATGGGTCTTAATGCTTGTCTGTACTATCCTCAACTTTGGCTTTTTAAGGATACATCTAGGAGGCAGATATTTTGAAATAGATACTTACTTGACCTAATTAAAGATAAATGTGTAAAACCTAGAAATAACATTTGTTTGAAAGTATTTCATTCTGTGTTATTCAACAGTCGATTGGCAGTTTGTCAAAATAATGAACTTGGAAACCAGTCGTATGTCTCTGTCAACACACATTATAGCTTCAAAACCTATCATAGGCTTCATTCTTGAATTTTTACATTAATTTTAATACAGACCCATATTCCCCCACCTTTGTCCACAACACGAATGCAAACCGAAAGCTACGTGACAGTTTGCATAAGTAAATTGGTACTTTCATTAAAAGCCGAACTTACTGGTTAAATTGTATTGTTCAAGTATAGTGATTGAACTTCAACTTTACTGGGTATAAGCTTTGATTGAATATGGTGACTGCTAAAAAGTGAGCAAAAGTAAATTAATTTGATTTTTTCTCTTACCACCCATTCAGATTGTGCTTATGAGTTATTAAGGTTGGATTTAGAGGAAGTTTACCACCATTTTTACTGTGTGGGTGTGAAAAAAACACTTGTGGTGCACACTACTGTAATTTGATTGTCAATCTCCCATCAATAACTAGCAAGCCAGTCTATTGTGATCACTGATGTGGGTAGGAATGTAGTTGGTGCAGCTACAATGACAAGACCAGGAAAACAGCTTACCTATGTAATTTTAATAAATTAACCATGACAACATAACGCAAGATTCCCCTTGAATAAAGTTTAACCTACTATTCTAGTATTCACAATCATGACAACACACCTTAACTAACACTTCAATTCAGTGATAAACAGCTTTCCCTGATAAGTCAATACCATAAAACATTTGCCTTTTTTATAAGCACATTATATCCACATTGCTATGGATAAATTAAGTTATATCCCTGTTAATAAATAGCTTTAATGCATGATCTTTGTATTAGTGATTTTAAGTCCTTGTTATTTTTCATAATAGAACAAAACAAAACAAAATTCTCTTCATTTTATTTAAACCTAACCTTTTATGACTTTAATATCCTGATATATAGGTTTGGTGTTTCTTTCAACGAAAATTATATTTTTTTCCAATTGATTTTATAACTACTCTATCTAAAACAAACAAAAAACATATAATGTCACAAACATCTCTGTTCTTAATTTGTACCCGGTTTGGTCAGTAGTTGGCACCCATTTAACTCTCTCTAACCTATCTTAAATTATCCAACCATATTTTGTGGCACATCTTAAAGTAAAATAAATAAACTAATGTGAATTAAGAAGCTTTTACAGTTTTCACTATAAAATTGTTTTATTATTTATAGGATAACTTATAAAAGAAAAAACTAACCTTAATGTATTTAAAGTAAAAACTAATACCTGTTTAAACTATAGTTATATATCTAGAAAGCTCTTGGCTATTACACTGTTTGGAAATGTCCTTAATTTGTGTTTTTGATCACCTATAGTGTGGATGTGTTCTCAGTGTGTACTTGTCTAATTGTTGCAGATGTAAGAGAGCGGCGTGGCGCTGGGGTCAGGACAGGGCGGGTGTCGCTAGTAGGTGGACCTGGCTTCAAGCCCAGATATCTGACCTCGAATACCGCATCCGTCAGCACACAGACCTACACAGGTAACGCGACTTCCATGGCTTATGTTGCTTGTAGTATTTTTTATCCTATAAGGTAGTTTACTTTGCATTATTCCACCATGGTATAGATTATTAGCAGGGTCCAGTATTTGACCTATAACCTAAGCATGGGCGAACGAGGCAACCACCCCTGGCCACCCCAGGAAAAAAAAATCACTTGGGAAAAATAGAAATGATAATTTGTACCTGCTCCTCTCCATCACCACACTGACTCTTAACCCTCACATAGTCCCCTCTCCCACGGCTCTGTCGTTCTCACTGGAGAAGTTTTGCCTTGCGTACTACCGCCCTACTGACTCATACTACCCCTCCCAACTGCCAACCCAACCCTGTGCACCCACTACACTCCACTTCAGTTTGTCATTATTATCAATTAGACCTGTGCTCTGTTTACTTAGCTACAGTTTACTTGGTTGAGTTTCAATTCAATAAACAAAATTTGTATTTGTTAAAATAGGTCAATCTGGACGCTTTTAACCATGAGGGAGCTCACATCAATATAAAATGTATAGGGGCCACGTTAACAGGATTTGCTCAGGGCCCCCACAACTGCTGGGAGTTCATGAACCTAAAGATAATAAAAACCACTTCAAATTTAAAATAAATGAACAAAAGACCTAAAAATATGAACAAAAACTCTTAATGAAAGCACATAACTAAATCAAGCATCATGCACTTTACAAATGGAGAGGAAAAAACTTGCAAAATGCAATGAAAACAATTTAACAATTAAATATTTTATTTTGATCAAATATAATATTGATTTACATTTATGTGCTTCAGAAATAAAGCTATATCTTTCCAAAACAAATCTGTCCATCTTTATTGCAGTCAATCACCAGGAATTTGTATTTTACAACCAGACAAGCAAAGAGGATTGGCCTACAAAGTTCATTTTCTACATTATCTTTTCATTATAACAACTGTGTATTGAAATAAATGCATGTGTTAGTAATTATGCATTTGTAAAATATCAATAGTATTTAAAAACACACTTATTCAAGATAAATGCCTAAAAATTTCTCATAAACATCTAAACGTGAAAAAAATTATGCAAACCAAGAAAATATAATCTTATAATCCAAAATTACCAAAAAATCTGGCATTCCACACATTCACAAGCCGTGATTAATACACGTTTTGTCAGGGGTGAAAGAAGGGTTTGGCAATCGGATAAATCTGTGTGGGACCAGGGATTGAACCCTGGACCCCCAACACCAAGCATGGAGTCTTGACACCTTACCCCTAGACCACCAAGTCACCTTTTTTTTAGGTCATAAAGATGTCAAAATATAACCTTTGTTACACTATACTTTCAACCATTGTTATTTATTTGGGTACCTGTAACTGAGTGTCATCTTTGTGACCAAGTCATTAAAGGCTGTAATCGTGTAATATGGCCACGCTCGTATATAAACTGGAGCGAGTGTGAGACAAATAACCTGTCTTTGTTTTGGGCCTATGGAAATAAAAGTTTCATAGTTTGAAAGTATTGAAAATGGGATAAGATATTATAGAGAAAAAATTGTTGGAACTAGTAGAATTATTATAGTCAAGAAAACTTGTAGAAAAAAATGTGACTACTCTTTTTTCTAGTGCGCTATATTGGAAGTAATTCGGACACCAAATGACATTACAAACCTATTTTTAATTACCTCTTTATTTAGTTGAAATGAAATTGTTTTCGTGGTGACCACAGACAGAAAAAACCCAGAAAAAATATATATATTATAAACCTGACAATTTATACAATGATAATGCCCTCTAAGCTCACTATTGACATTCTAAAAATAGGTCTCGACGAGGTTAATAGTTTCCACCAACTACTCTCGATACCAAATAAGACTGCACGAGTGAATTTTGTAACACCCATTGAGACACTCTAGAAAATACTGTTTTGTTACCACTCCCAGTTGGTTATGAGGGTTCGGGGGCTAGGTGCAAGATAAGGCCTTAACTTTTTCCAAATAAAGATATCATCATGTCCCAGCATTTTTTTTTTCCAGCCGGGTGGGAGAATACCTTGCAATACTTGATGATTTGTGCAACAAACATAGATTCTAGCCAGGCGGTCAGTAAAATCAGTTGGGCGGTGCATCTGGTAAAAACAATGATTATATTGTGTATTTACAGGTGGTCACATTAGTCAATTTCCTCAATTCTGCACATATTTCTGTGTCCATTTTACGAGGTAGTTTTAGATCCATTTCCCACCACTTTCTGAATATTAATTACTATTTATATTTAATTTCTAGAAACTATTTCCTATTTAAAAAAAATCGTTATCACTCTTAGCTTTTAATATTAGTTTTAGTGAATCTTTGTTTTGTTTTAGATTTACAAAGGGGATTAATAAATTAGATATATTTAAAAATCATGAGGAACCAGATGCTTATTGGTGTATCTGGTAACACTTTTTTTTAAAAGTTCACCTCACCACTCAACTAATCTACAGTGTGTAAGTTACTTAATAGTAACCTATTAGGCCAATATTTTTACAAGGAGATAAGTAGGCCTGCAGTTCACTTTTCATAGGAAGGGCATTTTAGAAGGTAAATTAAAAGGTTTTGTTTTTGTCAAAATTGATACAATAAAATTTTACTATTTATTTTTATTATGTTATAGTTAGGTATTGATAATATCTATCAAAAGTTACCCTTGCAAATTATTTGACATGACATGAATATGTGAAAGTAGATTTTCATTAGTAATTTTTCTAGATAAGGCTCTTCTTATAAAACTATACTGTATATAGTTTGGCATTCGAGACTAAAATTTTAATACTGGCTAAGGCTGATGCATTTGAACAACCATATCTGTAAAGCTAGTTTCAGTGATTAAATGTGAGATGCGTGGCACATTTTCAATACAAAATACCCAATAAGTGATTTGAATTTCTCAAAGCTGAGTTTTAGAGATTTCCAGGATCCTCTGCAGGAACATTCTAATAAACAACTTCATATATTATTTTTCGAGGAAATTGTTCAGTAACTTGTATTGTATGTTCATTCACAATCAGAGATTCAGACATTTTAAACACGCATGTTTAATTATATTGTGACCTTTGCCCAGGTGTCATTTTTAACTTAATTTAATTCAAAGATGTGTATCCTGATGGGCCCATATCAGTGACAAAAGCTAATCTCCATCTTCATCAATAAACAAGTGTTATTCCTTTTATCACTAAATTTCATTAGTTGTTTGTATTTTTTAAATTAATTTTAACAAAAACACTTTAATGCCAAAGCAAATGTTAAAGACAAGAACTGAGGTATTTTGAAAGTTTAAATAAATACACTGTTAATAGATAACATTTGTAATAGTTTATCGACTCCCATGAAATTGAACATTTAACAATTAGGAATGTGAGCAGTTGTAAGAAATGTTTAGCGTGTAAACTTTGAGCAGGGTTGTCGAGCACCAGGAAAACTGCAAATAATTTTCTGTGTCCTGAAAACACAGGTGATTTTACTAAAATACTGGAATATTTGTTAATTTGGAACACTCAGGTTTAAGGATTAAATAAATTTTTATTAAGGAAAATTTGAACTAATGATTCAAACATGTCGAATTACCCCTCCTGAAACATTGGATGCTATAACAACTGCATATATTTCCCCATCAAGCTTTAATCATCTGATTTTAGACATGGATGACATGACTTCACACTAGTCAAATATAAAATGAAATCTTATTCTTTCTGGCAGACATAAGGAATTTAATATTAAGTATTTGTCTAGTTTGTAGAATTTAGCACACATTTTAACCAAAACTGTTTTTATATAAAAGACCTCCTATTAAAAAAAAAGTAGGCCTATACATAATTCTTTTAAACATATATACGTTCTTGTCATGTGTATAAACACATCACAAGGTTAAAAATGACGTTTTAGTTGAAACTTATTTAATAAGAACGTAAAGATGTAGAGTGCCATATTTTGCTGATTGCTGACCACTGACACTTATTTTGTCTCATAGAAATATATATATATATATATATATATATATGTGTGTGTGTGTGTGTTTGTGTGTTTTTTTGTAAACTGCTATAGGCCTGCGTTACTTGAACTGTTCTGTTTTCATTCACACTTCTGTGTTGCGTTCATATTTTTTTGGTTAAAAAGTGAGAGACTATCTATATGGAAGGGTTGATTAAAACACATATATCTCGGTAGATAATCAATCACATTGTTTGTTATTGAAGCTTGGATAGATTAATTTATTTGACACTTCGAAATCGGTTCACACAAACTCTCTCTCTTATGACTTAATATTGTTTTTTATGTTTGTATTTTTTTTTTCAAGTAGAGAATTGAATAGCTATAATAAACATAATTTATATAAAATATTTACAATGGGCTTGTATATTTTATCTAACTCACCAAATAACTTTACACATAATGATTTACCTATTGCTTGAGATAATAATACCTTGGCATCAATTATCACACAAGCATCTCCTCATTTAAATTATATACAACAATTTTCATGGAGAGAGAGTGGGGAAATCATTTAAGAAAAAACACACTTAGTACACCCAACCTGAAGTCAAACCCTCGATCTCTCGTCATTATATCTCAATCCTAACATTTAGAACATTCGACCACTGATGTTTGTAATTGGCTATAAGCACCCTAAGTTCAATTAGCTGTACTATACACTTAGGGTATATAGGAGGTTAATTTTTGGGGCTTGGTTTTGATTTATTGCATTTATGGCAACATCAAGTAATGGTGTTGCAATTGTGATACCTAATAACACCAAACAAATAATTTGAAACAATTACTTTCAGTGGGGACCAAGTGGTTTGAGAAATTTAGAAATTAAATAAATGTATTTAAAAATATAATTTATTCTCCAAGTTTTTAAATGGAATATATTTCATAATCGTTATCCAGCTTAAATATGACTATCTTATAACCACAATATTCTCCATATTTTTTTAATCTTACGTGTGCTTAAACCATTATTTTATTACATTCATTTCACTCTTTTTTGCTAACAATTTTGCCGGAGCATTTTCCCTTATTACTGTACTATCTATTACATCAAGTATATCCCAATGTATTAATATTATGTAGAATTTAGCAATAAAACCAGGCTCAACATTTAAGGCAATTGTTGTCTTAAAGAGTTTGCTGTGTCGTGCTTGCAGACAGATCCGTGCAACCAAGGGCCCTGTGTCTCTAGGGGAGGCCTCAGGTGTAGCATCCTCCCCTGGTCGCGTTGTGGTGAACGGGTTCCACGGACCTGTCAAGGAGTCCAGCGGGTCTGGGCGGACGCGACCACTGATGAGGTCTGCGTTTCGCAAGCGCCGGCTGCTGCCGACCGACGGGTTGCATCGAACCTCGAAGAAGGCAGCCCGGCCCAGCAGTGTGCGATGCGGCTGTCGGCCTGGGCCCCTGGGCTCCTCCTGTCCACTGTGCACAGGCCGGTCAGACCCTATGGAGGGTCAGCAACCTGACACGCTCACTGCTGGGGAGAGAGTAGCCCTGCTGGATCCCACGTTTCACCCTGTGTTGTCCTTCAGGGATGGTGAGTCAGCTCACCCCTGGCATAATACTTCCTAGGGATAGGGGCAAAATATTTGAGGAATCGGTAGATTTGTTCTTATAATTTATTTTACAATAAACCAAAACATTTATTTACCTAGATGTTACTTATGAAAATGAACACTAGACCAATTGATTAAATCAACCTTAAAGATTTAAAAAAATGCCAAACAAGAAGTTTTTGTTTAAACACGGTTATAGAAAATAATAAAATTGTTTAAAGCCCTCAGGAAAATACTCATCTTTTATAAGCAGCTTTTCAAATAACTTTTAGACTGAAATATTATAGAATTTTATTGATTAAAAATTTGCTTTCAATTATATCATTTGAATTATAAAATAAAGTGCATTAAGCAAAATATAATACAAAACAAATTAAGTGATTTGTATGTAGAAAAATAAAGCACACATAAATAATAGTAAAAAACACACATATTTACACACGTGGATAATTCGATGTGATGCTTTCATTGCATCATCTTTTAAAATGGCCTTTTTATTATTAAACTATTAGGTTAGTTTCAAGAAGGGACAGGTGGGGGAATTTTTTTGTTTACTATCTAAATATAGGAAAGTAATAAACAAGGTAATTCTTAAATGCATTCAAGTCCTTAAGAAATTTTAAAGTGAACAAGTACATAACTTAGTTTTTACAAATCCAAATCTGAATTTTAGAAAGCTTAGCAAACTTAGAGAGGTCTTCTTAATCACATTAGTTCATAAGTTGCTATGGGGAAAATAAATCATAACTTTATTTCAGTATATTTTTTTATGATTCATCCATTATAACTGTATTATATTCAGTTAAGATTATTGACATTAATGTGTTTGGGCTTGAGCCGCTGACATTTTGGCAGTATTACAACAGCCATCATCTGTAAATGTTGGAAGATATCTTTCCAGGCTCTGGCCCAAAGGGAAAAAAATGAAGAAAAAAATTTCAATTCAAACATCCAAGGCGAAAGTCTTTAAAATAAAATTGTTAAAATCATCCACTTATATTCTGGTGGCTAAGTATATATCATTCTTTTGGACTAGACCACCAATAAGCAGTTTGTCTACATGTTTGTATTTATGATTAGAACAACTTATAATGTTCACAATTCATAAAGTTGATTTAGCGTTAACTTTTTATGCATTATATAAGGTTTTTTTTTAGCTGTGCATGTGTTACTACTTGTTTTGGTTATACACTATAAGGACTCGTCAATGAAAATGTAAGGTGGGGGCTTTCTAGTGTGGCTTGCGGACATTAGAATAAACCCGCCTAAGATTCGACTTTATTTTTTCAAGGAATCTCGTGGAAACACATAATTTAAGAATTCAATATTTAGGGATTTGGTATAGTTTGGGTAGTTTGGCATGTTTGGTTGGTGCATCAAATAATTTGGTCTTCAACAGGAATAAAGTTTCAAAAGTGGTTGAATTTGAGCACCAATAATATGTTCAACATTTGGTAGCAATTACATATTATATTTAGTTATTTTCTTACATGTAGCGGAATTGACCACCTGAGAGGTCACAGCTTATGGACACACATGTGTCAACATTAATGAAAGTGCCATTGATGGTAGATGGCTTTGGTCTACCTTTCCTACAAAATTTTGTATCTCAATCATAAGCATTGATGATGGGCTTGGTTCGACAAAGCCCAACATTCCACACACTTCCACAGTATACAAACTATTGTATAACAATAGTAGGGAAGGGCCTTCGAATTCGAGACTCAAATCCTTTAAAAAAATTCTTCACCTTTTCAAATTAAATTTGTTTTAGAGCTATAATATTGCTCGGAGGGGGGGGGGGAGACATTCTCCAGTGAAACCATTAAAAATAATTAAATAATTACTAAAGCTAGAAATGAGATGAAAGGCTGGGACTAGAAAAGTTTTGTAGCTCATCTTTATAAGCTTTCATATAACACGTAATATTAATAGCGTTGGACAGTTTTTAACTTCAAGGTCATTCCATTAAATATTTGTCCTTCAGCTTTTCATAGCTTTAAAATAAATCCCATATGAACTTGTATCTTTTAGCATCATTTGTGTAAAGTTTCATTAAATCAAAAGTGTTAAAGTATTGGATCACTTGACAATAGAACAACCCTTAATGGCTACTGTGAACTGAAGCAAAATGCTGTAAAGGAAATGGAGGACACATTAGTGGGTGGACATCTTAAAAGCGCTGCAGGAAATTGCTTCTTCTAAATCAGCATTTGCTAGGAAATGTGAAGAGACAAAATATGCTGTGCAACATTGCTTTGGCCGAAAAAGAACAGTCCTTAAGGAGAATAATCTGGCCACAGTGGCAATGTTTTCATTTTAGAGCGAGTATTTTTATTAATGTAATAATAGTTTATTTTGCAATTAGTTTGTCATGGAGAAATAGAGATTAAATACTCATTTTGGAACAAGTCCAGAATGTGTTAGCACCCAAAACATAATAGAATCATTAATCTACTCTATGAAAATAAAATAAACATTTTCACTGTATGCTCCCCCACACACTAGTGACTTAATGTTGTTAAATAAACGGTTGTGCATCCTGAGGCTGTGCTACTATATTCTGGAATTTAACTCTTATTATTATTTTAATGATTACTAGTTTGACTAGTTTCAATGTAAATCATATCACCACCTTCAGCATAAAATACCTTAGCTTTTTTGAGAAAATACTGCTTTAGCCCAAAAAATAACCCCACCTTTTGCATGCCTCGATCCATTTGTAGTTATTTATTCAAGAGTAAAAACTCTTTAGGCTTAAATTTTTTGTATCACCCCTTTTTTCACTACCTATTTGGGGTATACATAATATGTACTAATTACGCTAATAGTTTTAGGCACTTGGAAGGCTATATTTAGAGGAAGTGTACCCGCATTTGCACAGAGAGAGATTTAAAAACCTGACCAAGATTCTAACTTTGTCCTCCTCGTCAACAGCAGGCTAGTACACAGTGAGAGTAGCCCGTTAGACCACGCAACCACCAAAGCGGGTGTCAATATATTAAGTGAGAACTCAACACAAGTGGTTTTCAGATCGCACACAGTCTACAGACCAACCAACTGAAATGTGGCTATCCCACCTAACTTGATGACTCATAGTTTAAGTATGACCAATTAAGAGTTACTTAGCATTTCCTTATCAATTCACCTCTAGATTAAGATAACGTATGTTTTTATTTATTGTTTATTAATTGTTATATGTTTGCAGACATACCAAGTGGTATGCATTATGATGCTGTGATGCGTATGGCAGAATGGCAACAGCGCACTCTGCGTACCCTTAGGGCTGCTAAGGTAGTAGACAAGGATCGTGGTCTACAGGACAGGCGCACTAAGGCACAACACCA
This sequence comes from Timema shepardi, assembly GCA_902151425.1. Taxonomy (NCBI): domain Eukaryota; kingdom Metazoa; phylum Arthropoda; class Insecta; order Phasmatodea; family Timematidae; genus Timema; species Timema shepardi. The sequence continues at coordinate 38,367 of CABFVX010001705.1, read as the reverse complement.
GCATACTCAACAGCATGTGCGCAGGAAGTACATCAGAAGGAAACCCTTGGCCTCGAGCACCCTCACAGCTAGTAAGTACCACAAAGTTAAAGAGTCCTCTTGACAACAAATAAGTGTGTTTGGTAAAGTACATCTTGGTCATGTTTGTGCGAATCCAATATTTTCAATTTTGAATTGATTTCCAAAATTTGCTTAGCATCTCGAATCTGTTTCATGATTTGGACATTAAAAAGAAATTTAATACAAGTAAAATAATTCATAGTAGAATTATTTTTTTAAATTGAATCCGAATTAAATATATCCTAACCTATATGTTTAAAAAATAATATAATCTTTTGAATCACTGTCAAATTAAAATCAAACTAAATTACATAAGATTGTTTAATACAGTTCATTCCTTTAAAAACATGGTACAAAAACTGACTAGTTATATATTATTACAAAATTAGTAAGTTTCTTTGTTTAAATAAATTAAATTGATCCCTTAAAATAAAAGTGTACATGGTCAAACGACTTAAGTAACTAAAATATAAAAATGAACTGGTTATTTAGATGTTAATACTGAATTGATATTGGTTTTTATTTAAAATTTTGATTCTCTGATTTAAAATTTAAACTTTAGGGGTGTGTGAAGGCCACTTTTTAAATGTGAAGTAAAGTTGAAGCGAAGCTTGGAACTTGCGAAGAAAGTTGAAGTTGAAGTACTATATTAATAATTAATTCACACAGGTTTACTGGTAAGCTTTGTAAATTATCAATAAAGTTTTAATATTTACTTGCATCGTGGAGCTGATAAAATTATTTTGCAAATTTTACATATTTTACAAATGCATGTCTTTTTATCTGCATATCTATGATAATAATTCTAAATTAAATTTTGTTTTTGTTTCCCACTTTCTTTATCAGCCATTTTGAATAATAAAGAAAATGCAAAGAAGCTATGAAATATTCTGTGACAAAATGCACTTGCAAATTTGTCACAGATAATTCCAAAGAGATGGGGTATTCAGGACTAAACATTAGACGCGAGCTGCGATGATAGCACAACTAAAGCGATTTCTCTGCTTCATACCAGGGACCATATATATATTACAAAATTATGTTGGCCATAATGAATATAATATATGAACCTTTACTTACCCGCTTTTGATCTATGCTTATGTTATGGTAGTTAAATTATTAGTTGGTGCTAAAACTTTGTTTAGTAACGGTTTTAAAATTATAAAATATTGAAATATGTAATATCTAGTAAAATAAAATCAAACTGTTTGATAATTTATCGAAGTTTTATCCTTCCTTCAAAATGTTTTGAATATGCGAAGGTTATTGTAGATGTCGGAAGTTGAAACCGAGGGAGATTTGGACCTTCGACTCAAGACTATTCTAAGCTTCACACACCATTATTAAATTTCATCGAATACTAGGATTCCATGAGGCATTGAATTTATTTTTGCTTCTCTTTTCTACAGTTTGTTTCTATTTATGTAATTAAATTAATGACATTGTAAAATATAAGTAGGGCCTATTGGAAATCTTGAATTTATTTCAAATATTAATTAGATTCAAATTCAGATTCAACAATATTTGTACAACCATGGTAAACAAAAGTATTACAATTATTTGTTGGTTCAGAAATCAAGCACAAGCTGTCTGTACGCGGCAGGAAACCAAAAAACCACCACCAAGAAGTGGGCAAGTTGTCACTGCATCGAATGCGGCAGCGCAGGAGGCAGTCATCTAGGGGCCCAGCCACCCCAAACGCCATCGTCGCCATGTCAGCTATTGTACCAGGTGACTTTTTTTGTTTGATTATTGTCCATCAGGCTAAAAAAAAGTTAAACATTTATCACCCTTTTCTATTATTATTATTAATATTAACTATTTAGTGTTCTTGTGTGTTACTGTACAAAAATATATGAGAAAATACTCGAAAAGAGAATAAGAAAGAAAGGTGGAGAGAGGAACAGCACGGATTTAGGGAACAGAGGTTTATAATATACTTAATTTTTTCCATACTACAGATGGAAAGATAATGGTATGAATATGGGAAAAATTTGGTAATGGTATCTATGGATGTGGAGAAGGCATGTGATAGGGTGGATAGAAAATAAGTTTGGAAGCGATGGAAGAGGCAGAAGCAGAAAAGGATGTTGTAATGAAATTGGAAAGCATGCATGAGGATAACAGAAGTTGTGTTAAGACAGTGTGAGGAAGGACAGAGTGGTTCCAAATAAAAAAATTGAGTGAAGCAGGGGAGTGCCCTTTCACCATTGTTAATGGTAATGGTCGTGAATAAAGTGGCAGGAAAACTGATGGAGGAAAGAATGAAAGCCATGGTGTTTTCTAATGACTTGATGGTATAGAGGGAGAAGGAAGAGAAAATACACGGGACAACCACAAGAAAGGAATGAGGAAGTGAGAGTATGGAATGAAATTTAGCATGGCATAGTGTGAAGTGATGGTAATGACATGGACGAGGGTAAGACTGTGTGTGGTGAACTTAGACTGGGAGGGGTTGGATGAAGTAGAGCTGAGAAAGGCACATAACTTAAAATATTTTGGAAGCGTGATTGAGGATAAGGGTGGAAGTAGAGAGGATTTAATGAAAATAGGTCAACAGAGAGAGTTGTTCTTTCTATAAGTGCGTAAGATACCTGCTATGGAGAAGAGAAGTGCCCTTGAAGTGTAAGGAAGTGTTTATGCAGCGGAAACATGGACATTGAATGTAAGAGAGACTAGGAAAGGGCAGGCCATGGGAATGTTAGTTGCAACGAGGATAAACAATATAAGAATGATGTTATTTAGGAACGAGTAGGGGCACAGGGAGTACATTAGATAATAGATGGAGCAGCACCCATCTCGATGGAATAGTTAGCTAGCGTGCTAGTTTCGTGTTGAGCTAGACTGCCGAGGACGAGGGTATTGAGATTCGAATCTCGCTTGGGTGAACTGGAAGTGGTTTTCCACTCTCCTTCCACACAAATGCGGGCTCACTTCATATTCAGCTTTCCGAAATCCTAACCAATTAGTGTACTTAGTACTTTAAGCTTATAACCCCAATGGGTAGTAAGACGATGTGCTAAATTAAAATTATCAATATAGGAAGCAAGTAATGAGAATAGAAAAAGAAAGGATGCCAAAGAAAATGTTGAAAATGAAGTAAGTAGGAAAAAGAGCACAAGAGAGGCCAAGAAAGAGATGATATTAGCGGATAACAGAAAGTGTTAGAGTGAGAGGAGAAGAATGTAAGAAATTAAGGGAGGAAGATGTAGGCATTTTATTAAACTGACCCAGCCACAGGCTTGAAACATAATGATGAAGATGATGGTATGTTCTTATGACAGGTCCATTCCTTTTGTTAGTGGATTTAGACCACCATTGCACCTTATACTCTGCCTCCTCCTCCTCCCAGAATTTTCTTCTTTACTTCAAACTATCTAGTAATTAAATCCTCCTTTTTAAGCTCCTTTTCCACTCAACCTCTCCTTCTATGATGTTGTGTAGAAGACAGTTATTCTTAAGGCTATGTCCCATCCAATTTGCTTTGCATCGAAGTATCACATCCAAAATGTTTCTTGTTTCATATACTTTTCTTGGGACTTGTGTTCATTTTGTCACCTTGTTTTCCCACCTGATCTTCTCAGGTCTTTTTCAAAGCTCTCAGTATTTCTTTTCCGTTGTCCTAAGAGTCCAAATCTCTGCTTCATACATCGCGATGCTCCAATGTAGTATTTCATCAGGTTCTTCCTCACTTCCAAACTTAACTTGCTGGTCATCAGTAACCTAGCTTCTTGTTGAAAGCTTTCTTGGACATTGTGATCCTTGACATCATTTCCTTGTTGCAGTAGTCATCCTTTGTTATCAGACTTTCCAAGGTACTTTAACCACTTTGTTTTCTAACTCCTGAGCTCCAATTTTTATTTTCAGCGACTCATCGTTGTTTGAAATCACCATCACTTTTGGCTTCTCAATGTTGATCTCTATGCCATCCATATCTTCTCTCTCTCTCCAGCAGCTGATCCATTGTTTCTTGTAACTCTTTTATATTTTTGTCTAGCAAATGCTAGGTCGTCTGCCTACTTTATTGTGTTGATAACATAACATGTCCTCCTATTCGTGAAATTGCCATGTCCCTCTGGGGCTTCTTTGACTAGCCATTCTTTATACATTCTTAAAAAACACGATGTATATCTGCGTCCTTATTACCATTTCAAGTTGAACAGAATCCTTGCTTCACTTCTTTTCCTATCTTAATGCTGTTGGTCTCTCTCTATAATTTAGCATCACCTTCACTCTTTCCCTCCACTTAATGCTGAGCTTAAGTATTTCTATAAGTTTCTTCCATTTCACTCTCGAGCACCTTTACCAGTTGATGAATCCAATGTAGACACCTTCCTTGACTTCCAGCACTTTCTCTGAAATTATTTTCATCATCCCGATGGCATCTCTTGTTCCATTATTGAATTCAAATTGGTTTTCATCCACCACCCTTTCTATTTTCTGTTCTAGTCTCCTTTTTAGTAGCCTTGCCACAATATTCCCTTAGCAAAGCAAAAAATCATAATTTGTAACAATTTGTTTTACTTTGGTGTATGCTTCATAAGGTTGGCTTTGGCTCACTTGTGTGCTGATAGCATTTGTATCCTTCGGCATCATAACTTTGGGTGTTTCCATGCTCTGTTTTTAATCGGGTCTTAGTGCCTATTCTGGTTATATAATTAGGTGCATTAATTATGCCACTAGAATACGAATAAAAAAAGCATAATTTGAGAGAATTATATCCATATTTGGGGGAGATAGTGGAATACAGTTTAGTTAAACCACGGGTCATTTTATATGGTGTAGTGATGTACAATCCCATATATATATGAAAATGCATCCATTGCTACCTTTATATAATAAAATACCTGGTGTGATTCATGCTGTATATAGGTGTGTATTAAGCTTTAAAGTGTGATGAAAAAACCATGCTGAATGTTATTGCTACTAGTAAACATAAATTTGTTTGACTTTCTACATTAAATAAAAATTCACTGACGAATTTTTAAAAAAACTGGCCAATCTTCTTTGAGATTTAACTATTCCAAACTTGTTTTGGTCGAAGAATAATATAAAGGCATACAAACAATATTAACTTACTTGTTTTTAAGGTTCTTTACTCCTGTGAAATTATTCATGGAGTTTCATTATTAATTTTCTTAGTGCATACTGAATGTACAGTTTGTCTTAAAATGCTTATTTGGCAGTAGTACAGTGTGTTTATTAATGGGTTTATTGTGTTGCCAGCACTAACAGTAGCAGGGGCAGATGAGGAGGCGGAAGGGGAGGAAAGTATGGCGGGCAGCAAGAACCCATCACCTATTCCCTCCCCATTGGGTTTCAGCCTTGGTAAAGACCTACTCAGGTGAATATATTACTTATAAAAATGGGAGCTGGAAGTGGAAATATTTATTTCACTGTGCCTTAATGTACCCATGTGTTGATAGAGGGTGGAGAACCATTTATCAATAAAAAAATTAATACATTTTGCCTGACTTCAAACCCTGACCTTTCAGGTACCTGTATACCAGGCTAAATGAACTTGATACCAATGTGGGTGGGGTGAATAGGGGAAGGGGTTTGAGATAGCCCTGTGAAATATATATCTTATGTTTTATAGTATGTACTTCCTTCAAAAACATTACACTTGGCAAGTCCAAATCCAAAATAAAAATGTTGGCTCTTGAAAAAATATTTTTTTTTTTTTTTTTTTGTAAAAGTGCTTGGTTTGGGTAAAAATCACATTGATATTGTTCACAATTTTTGATCCGATTAGACAGGTCACTATATCAAATTTGTTTATTTGAGAAATAAGTAATGTAAAGTCTAATTATTAGTAAATATAGGAAACTAGCAGTTTTCCTATTCTCCTGCGTTTCCCAATATGATAGCAGCTTAGAAAGACGGGCATATTTTTTGTGGTGGTTCAAGAAACGGAAAATTAAAGCTCTGTTGAATCTGAATGTAAATCTCAAACTCAAATCTTGAAAAAATTGACACAAGTGCACATACTAAACTACTAGAGCCCCGTAAAAATGGTGATACGCGATAAAGCGAGAAGTGCCATACAAAGATGGAATCAAGTACTTTTTCCTTTGATAATATTTAGATATGATTTACAATGTTTTTGAAAGGCGAAATAAAATGAAATTGCCATATTTCACAAAATCCTTTTATAAAACAAAATAACACCGCTTTTACAGAAAAAAATCTTTAAACACAAAATTAAGCAGAAATTTTGACCCTGCTGTAATTTCATTAGTATTTTATTGTAGTGTAAGCTAACTTTAGGCTACAAAATTGTGAAATATGCAGATAAACTTTACAAAAAATTTTAAAGCATAAATAAGGTTTCAATAGTAGTAGTATTAGCACCGCGTGTTACTACCTGTTTGGGTTGTACGCACATTTCAATACTAAATTTTAATCTTTTATACATTTTCTCATTATGTAAATAATACTTAAAACATGTAACATGTAATTTTGAATAAACACAAAATAACACCGTAAAGTGAGATTTAGAAAACAAAATTTACCTAAAAATAAAACCACTAAGGGGCTCTATAAATTACTAATAGTAACTAAATATTAACATTTCTAATTATAATTAGAAATGGTACACTGCATCCATAAGGATACTTATGGAGATTCAAGATTTGAAAAACAAAAAAAAGTAAATGCCTCAAATTTTTCGAGTTGGAATTTAACCAAACATTGAAAGAGAGGATAGAAGGTCAAGGCCTACACACAAAAAACTATAGGCTACGAAGTTCATAACTATGCGATTTTCGGGGTACATCAGTCTGCTTCTTCAGCAGAAGAGATTAAAACTAGAGATGGGTCGAATCCGAATCTACATTTTATTTTTGAATCTCGAATCCGAATTCTAGCAAATCGTTATAAATTTTTAATGATTTACAAATAGACCCACATTACACAATATAGGCCTAAACTGTGAATTAAGGTTTATTTCAATCATGCTTTCAATTTTAATACCCTCTCCCCCCCCCTCCTCAAAATACAGGTTAAAATACAGCCAAATTAAACAATCTAGATTTATATTATTGTTTAAAAATCAAATCAATCAAAATTTGAGTGTTTTTTAGTTATTTTTAAAAGTGTTGTTAGAATGGGTTAAGTTCCTAAAAAGACATGTGAAATAAACAGATTAGGCCTAAAGTTCGTTCACGGTAGGAGTTTACCTCTGAAATGGACTTTTTTCCCTACCAGAAATCTATTATATAGTAGGATATTGGTAAGAAAAAATACCTTTCAGAGGTAAACTCCTACCGTGAATTAAGTATACATATCCTTTGATCAACTTTAATCATCATTAAAGGATATTTTATTGTATTAAGATAGCAAAAATAAAAATACATTTTTAATAAAGACTAAAACAATATGCTTAACAATTAAACATATATTGGAAATAGTGAACTCAATAATGCTTAAATATGTTTTATTATTATTTTTTATATCCATTATCAATTTTTGCTTAGAAAACAAATATATTTGATTCTTGCGCTATATGATTTCTGAGAATACATTCTATTTAAACCACAAACATATTTTCGACTACAATATGTTAATTCCCATTTTATAAAGCAGGACTACGTTTGAATATTTCTACAATTACTTCAATAACATATTTTTTTTAAATAATAAAAACTAAGTTAAAATCAATTAAGAAATAAATAATGGATTAGCAAGTCGTTTGATTCTTAAAACTCGAGAGCGCTTAGTAAGTGATCAGATTACCTGAATCGATTTTAAACAAGCAATCGATATACGATACGTAGGTCGATAGGGATAAATAAACAGTTTTATCGCTGTCTGACTGTTTGACAGTATTTATTTTTCATGAAACCCAACAAAATATCTAACTTAAGGATCGTATGCAATAAATTGGGGCTCTTTACATAGTTGTACCTAATTAAAACCAGTTGGGTAGTAAGAATTAACAGTATCTTTATTTTAATCATCACTCGGGCGATTAAACATATGCGTCATGGTGGCCGACTTTTTATCATCCGTAATGAGTTATTATTTCTGTTTAAAAAAAACATGATTTGTTTAATTTATTTCGAGTTTATTTGTAATTTTAATTTTGATTTTCAGTTTTTGAAGAGTTTTAATGTGTTTATTAAAATATTTACAAGATTGTTCGTGAGGTGAAAGTTTATAAGTGAGCATGTGCTGAAACGGTGAGAGTGCAAGTTTCCCATAGAGGTGGGAGGGTAGGGTACAAGTCACATAAGATTTTCCACACCTAATAATTTTTTATTTTTTTAAAGAAGATTTTATTAACGTTTATCTCTTGTCCGACAAAATAAATATTACGAATTAAGTTGTGCTTTTCAATTAGGCCTAACTAAGTAATTTTTGAATTCAACATATGATGCTTTGTTTATGTGGTGAAAGACTCGATCATCGAATCCTCGAATCTCGAATATTTGTCAGGATTCGAAGATTCGAGTGGCCCATCTTTAATTAAAACAGATTGGACAATGGCAGCATGGCTAAAGGTTGATCATGGTCATTTAGATTTTGCAGTTGCTTGTTCACACTTGTTTCTTTACTCTTGGCAGATGGATAGAATGTTGTATTTATAGTATATTTAATAATTAAATTAAATTATCTACTATTATTTGTTTTCTCTCTTCTGCTAAAGAAGGGGACTGATGCACCCCAAAAAATACATAATTATGTGTTTTAATTGCGAACTTGATGCCTGCAATTTACTGGCATGCAGGTCTTGCCCTTCTATCCTCCTTTCAAGGTTAAATTTATTGTTATAGAAATTACTGACTGGTGTGATAATCCTGCTAGGAAGAAAAGTAGAAATAGATGGTTGGTTATCCACGCTTGAGATCAACTACGAGCCTGACACCCAGCCCAAACACATAATTCAGATTTTGTACTGATATAATAGTACCTAACAGAGTCTTCCCTAACTTTGTATTTGGGAACTTTTTCACCAACATATAACCAAGTCCAGGCAATCCCCTGATCTCATCTTTAAATAACCAGCTCTCCTTATGTTTTTCTCAGAAAAAAGTCAATATTTTTGCTTTTTATATATAATCAAATATTGCTTCATTAAGTACTAACATAAATATTAATTTTCTTCTCATGGTGACTCAACGGGTTTTGAAATCTGTCTATAAAGTGTCTTAGAATATAATTACAACTTTTTCTCTTAATTTAAAAATTTAATCATCTAGTGCTGCTGCTATGTTCATGACAGATACTAAAAAACTGTTGATATCATCATTTGAAGAAAATTGGACTCTTGTTTCTACTTTAGCAATATTTTATTTATTTTGGCCATACAAATGATTTGCTTTAAATACTGCAAAAAACACTGGTCTTATTTCAAATTCCCTACATCCCCACCTTAATAAAGACGATTCATACATTTGTATTGTTTTTATAGTATTTCTTTGTAAGTTGTCATGTCTATAGTAACAAAATGATGAGTTTGTGTGTTATGAGCGCTACTTGATATCTATAGCACGCAAAAGTCTGAATTTTAGAAATTAGTAGCTGGAATTTAAAAATTTGTCTTTGATTATTTTTTTTTTAATAAAGTGAAGGGATTTTTCTAGGCTGAATATTAAAGCCAATGTTCTTCTAACAAATATACATCTCTTTTGATATTTTTCTCTCTAGTACTCGCTCATATAACTTGCTAGTCTGGGAGGTTAGTGGAATTCACTTGTAGTTTAACATTTCTTTCAACTACTTTCTTGTGCAACGGTTGTATCATAACTTCTCTCCACTCCTTGAGTAACCTATCTTATCATTTCTGATCACAGGTTGCTGCGCAGTCTGCAGATCCAGATTACATTTTCCCACTTATCTCGTCTACATCAATTACGTTTCCAGTTTTAATGTACCTTCACACATAGTTTGTCATTCAATGTTAGGTCCATTTGCGTTTTTGCTTTACCCGCTCTTGCTTTTCTTCTAATGTTTAATAACCAAAATATATTTCTCACGTTTCTTGATGTTTTCATCGTCAGTAAAAAGTTTTTTATTCTCATTCGTTAAGTATTTACTCTGACCTTTGTCCTGTATTTTATTCCTCACAGTAGAGTAGTTCCCCCACACCCCCATTGACATCCTCTTTCAGATTTCTGCTCCATGTCTCCAGCTACTTCTTTACTGCTTATCGACTATATTTTCTACAGTCTTCTTGGGTGATGTGTAGTTTACCTTATTACCCTCATTCCTTTTACTAAAATATATTCTATAAAGGCTTTGTTTGACTTTCTGACTGCATTATCATGTTGTTCCACTAAGGTGTTTCTTTCCATCTTCTGTTGTCCAACCACATACCTTTTCTGTCAGGTCTACTATGCTTTCCTTTTATATTCATTTTACACTTTGTTAAAATATTACTTTTTTGCGGCCTTCATTTTGAGCTAATTCTGGAAGAAAAAGAAAAAAATTACTGCTAAGTTTTGTTAATTTAATCCGTTAATGATGCATACCAAGTTAAAATGAGAATATGTGATAAGTCTATTTTCGTCACTACCACTGAAACGGATCATAATAAAACTTAAGTTCTCATAGACACCTATTTCTATGCATATTACTTTATGGTAATAAACTCAAACAGGGATTGCACAGGGGCTATATTTATCAAACAGCTGGTATATATATATGGTGAGTTATGAGTGACAATCTTGTTATTTCAGTTACAGGAGGAAGAGAGAGAACTCGTATGACATAGACAACATTGTGATCCCGTACAGCATCGCTGCAGCCACTAGAGTGGAGAAACTTCCCTACAAGGAAATCCCCACTCCCAAGTATGTAGCAGTTGTAGGAGTGTATTTGAGAGTTAACATTATAATGAACATTCAAATTTTAAAACCTATAGATGTAATTAGGCACCACAAATGTTTAAATAGGCATTAAAAATCTTTAGGGGTGTGTGAAGTCGATATTATTATAATATAATAATAATAATAATAGATGTTATTATAATAATATTAAATATTCCTGAAGCCAAATTTAAGTTTGAATATATTTTTAAAAAAAAGTGTTAACTGTTGAATAGAAATATTATACTTTGCATAACTATGTAAATCTAGGTACTGCTATTAAATATAATATACAAAATGCTATATGTCAATGCTAATCATTATATTTTAAGTGACCATCTAGCAGCAACATTAAGAATCACATTTTAAAAGGGTTGATTTTCATTTACTTTCTCCCATCTCCTCCCTCACTCTCTTTTTTTTATCTTCCCTGGTAGCAAATTTACTTATTTACCTAGAGCAGTTAAACTAAGGGAAACATAATTAGTTGGTCCAATATTTTATAGTTTGATATTATTATTATTATTATTATTATTATTATTATTATTATTATTATTATTACCGTCTTACTACCCGTTCGGGTTATACACACTTGTGCTAATGTGTAATGGTAGGGTGATTGTGAGATGAAATGGAGGACCTACAGTTTAATCTGGAATCCGAACAACGGAGGCCTGGAATTTCCCACTTTAATACTATTAGTTCAGCTTGGGGTATATATATTAAATTATATGTATGAAAAAAGGTGCATTGACAAAAACATTTTGTAATAAATAAAATGATATATTATTAGGACAATGGTAGAGTATAAATAAAAGTAAAAACACTAACACACATTTACACACACTCGATATTTCGATGCTATAATAGTATCAAAATATCGAAGTGTGTGTGTGTAAATGTGTGTTAGTGTTTTTACTTTTATTTGTGTTCTATCATTTTATTTATTACAAAATGCATATTAAACTAGAATGTTGTCATCAATATTGACCCCATCTTCCAGCATACCATTATATATATATTCCTTGAGTTGAGCTCTCGTTAAGAATAGCCAGCCCATTAATTCTTATTATATATTATTTAGTTATGATAGTTTGTACAACCAGAATATATTGTAACGGCTGGGCTTAAAGACTACCCCCTCTCGTGTGTGTGTGCGCGCGCGTGCGAGCCTCATTTCCTGTCTCGTGACCACATATTTCAAAAAGTAAAATGAACGTTGATACGCTTGTTTTCAATGTACTTTACTTACTGTTTAAATAGAAATGTTATTGAAAGTTTGTGCAAATTGCCGGTGCGGTCATCTACTATCTCCATTTATTCTTAGGTTAGATTTTTGTAGGTATGGATGTAAAGTAATGTCTGTTAGAATAAAGTTTGTATTGATCTATTTGAAAACAAATGAATAATATAAGAATTAAACTATTTTTCTCAGGATTGAAAGTCATCTCTTAAAGCTTTTATTACCGATTATGTAGAGAAAAAGAGGTAACCAACTGCATCATTACATATTTTTTAACATTCCAAAAACCGTTATAAGTTTCTTGTCTAAATCAAGGGCCAGCAATCATTCAATCGTGCAGTAATTTTCAGTTGATTGCCCATGGAGACATCGTAGATAAAAGTTGATTATGGGGCTTTCTACACTTGAAAATAAACCATTCTTTCACAGAATTTTTGAAAGCCCATACTTAATAAGGCTGCCACTTTGAACAAAGAGGTAATGGCTGCCTCTTGAAAAAAAATTGATCGCTACCGCCCATTCCCCTCACCTAGGTTTCATTCTATCGAAACTCATCAGGAAGGACTGTGAAACATGCAACACAACTTCCTAAAAGGGGGAGAAAAGGTAAAATTGTAAAGAATGATAAGGCACAATGTATTTGCCTTTATGTTATTCCTTTTACATATTCCTATCCAAGTGTCCAATCATTCTTTACAATTTTCCTTTTTATCTCTTTTGTGATTTTTGGTTTCCTCTTTTAGGAAGTTCTGATAAAATGAAACCTATGTTGGAGGATTGGGTGGTAACAAAAAACAAATAAAAGTAAAAATACTTAACCCATATATACTTCAATATTTTGATGCTTCATTGTATTTTCCTCAGGTTGTATATGTACATTTTCGTTAAGTGTTTTTACTTTTATTTGTTTATTTTTCTACAATTCTATTATATTTAGTTATTATATATTATAAATAATAATAATGTATATTGACGTGTGTAAATTTTCTCTGATGGTTCTCTACTATTGCAGGTGGCGTGTGGCGGAGCTCAACACAAAACTTGACTTGAAGAACAATGGAATGGTCAGGCACTCTAGTGAGGACAGTGATGTAAGACATTTAACTTAATATAAAATTAATAACAGCCTAAAGGTTATAAATATGGGAAAACTGTGTAGAAACACTACACAAATTTAATCTAAGGAAAGAAGCCAACCTTTAAAGGACTAGGCTTTGACAAAAACAAATAAACATGTCTTTATTTCTTCTTACACAGCTCTTAACTCCTTCTCATTACTCACTTTCACACATTATTTTTAATTTGGTGGAAATTCCCCAAAAAAACTTACACCTACACATTTGAAAAGTCACCTTTTAATTTTTACATATGTGACAATCAATGTGAAACCATACCATAAGCTGCCAAGCTATTTTTACAGGATAGTGTAAAATATCGATTTTCTTTAACCACAATCTACTGTGCCTGAAACACATACATCTTCACTTGAAACTAATTAAATAAGCTATGGTAATTTTCCACAGCGACTTATGGTATTGTTTTATAAACTATTGCATTCAAAATTCTTTAAAAATATCATTTATTGAACTACATAGCTGACTCTTATAAAAAAAAAATTCAGAATTTTATCTTCTATTCAAAACTGTTGACACGTAAAAATCATATTTCTGACTTAAGGTATGGTTGCACATGTACATGCACTGTGTGTAAAAAAAACGAACAAAGAAATATTATTTTTTTGTACATTTAATCTTTATAAATTTGAAAAAGGAATATTTTTTTATGAAAGTCTGTATTAATGTGTAGCAGTGAAAGCTATAACAAATATCTCATCAAGAATTTTTTACAATTACATGGACCACATCAGGGCCTTTGTCAAATCTTTAGAGATCCTCACACTCCGTATTCCATTCACACCCACTCTATCTCTTGCCCAAAATTCACAAAAAGGAAAGACCTCCACCGGGGCGGGCCGATCCATGTTGTTGTTTGATGTGGAGCCCCCACCTAATATATTTCAGTGCTGGTTGGCTCTCCATCTTCAACCCTTGGTCCAACAACTTCCCTCACTTAAAGGACCCAAACCACTCTCTCAGCTGCTTACAAGTAATTAAAAGTAAAATTTCCACTGAAGCATACTTGGTCACCATAGATGTCAATTCACTTTACACTAACATATCCCAAACCCAAGGACTTTATGCCATGGAACATTTTCTGGACAAATGACAACCCGATTCTAATCCATCCATCGCGTTTCTAGTAGAATTGCTTCATATTTAAAAGGAAGAATTGCCATTTCCTGGACAAACACTAACTTCAAATTTGAGGGATGGCAATAGACATGTACGGCCCCCTCCTGCACTAACCTCTTAATGGGCAAACTAGAGACGAACACACTTTTTTAAGATCCGAACCCCTGCAACTGCTCTGCTGGATGAGATTTATTGGTGACTTATTCATGATTTGGACAGATTCTAAAATTAATTTATTTCAGTTTCTGAACAGGTTGAATAACCATTGCACCCTCAGATTCTCCTGTAACATTTCACACTACCATGCCATTTTGGATCTGGAACTGAACCTTTATGAGGGAAACATAGCCAGTCTACACCAAAGAGACCAACCATCAACATTACCTCCATTTCCAAAGCAACCATCCTCTTCATGTGAAACAATCTCTACCCTATAGCCTAACTACCGGAGCCAAACTTATTATGTCCTGAGAAAGAAGACCTCAACAAGCAATGTCAACAACTATTCAAAGCTTTAACAGCCAGAGGATACCCTAAACACAGTCAACTGTCAAATAAACAGAGCCCTATTCACTCAAAAATGTATCAAGAAATGACCTTTCAATGACATACTGCTCGCCACTCAGTATTATGAAGGACTAGGCAAACTCATATTTATCTTAAACAGAGGCTACAATATGTCGGTGACCTGGTGGTCTAGGGGTAAGGTGTTAGACTTCTATGCTGGCGGCCGGGGTTCGATCCCCGGTCCCGGCAAAGATTTATCTGATAACCAATCCCTTCCTTCACCTCTGACAAGACATCTTGTTAATGTGAAGAATGCCAGGCCACCACCGTGGTTCAGATTCCACGTTAAACTGTAGGTCCTCCATTTCATCTCACAATCACCCTACCATTACACATTAGCGTAAGTGCGTATAACCCGAACGGGTAGTAAGACGCGGTGCTAATAATAATAATACAATATGTCAACCTCATCACCTCTCACGCTAAATATTCTCAACAGTTCTCCAAGAATTACACTCAAATCCCTGCAACATTCTGGTTCAACCTAAATTGCCCAACCCAGCAACAAACAACAAAACAACAGGCCAAAAGTTCCTACTCCTGTAACAAATTGCTATGCAGTACCTGCAAAATTCACCAAATTTCATATCATCCTTAAAAGGGATATTTTATTTTCATAATTTTCTTGATTGTCTTTTAACAAACTAACAAGTTGGTCCAGATCCACTATTTTAGGAATACCAATTTCCAATTTACCTTTGAATCCTAAATCCGAATCTTGGAAAAATTATAAACCTAAGATGAAATAGAAATATAGTAGAAAATAGAAATAGTAACTATATTTAACTTTCTTTCTAATAATCTGTTCATTATAACAATTATACCTCAAACGAAACCTTGTTTTCCTTTATCAGATAATTGTATTATATTGGAAGAAGGCGCAGGAAAAGTGGATAGAAACATATAAAAGGAATGTACATGTTCCTATCCAAGTGTCTTATCATTCTTTAAAAATTTCTTTTCTCTCCATTTTGTGTTTTTTGGTTTCCTCTTTTAGGAAGTTGTGTTGCGTGTTTCACACTCCTCCCTAATAAATTTATATAGAAAAACATGGTTTCAAATGTAAGACGACCCTAAACCTATTTTCACATCTGTTTTGATGATGTGCCGCATTTTTCTACGCTATCAGGCACCATTGAAAAAGATAAAAATATACTGTAATTAAAACAGCACTAAACTAAATTATATATATGTGTCGTGTAACTAATTCACACAAAAAACAAACGAATACATGATAATCAACAAGCAGCTGACGTCACACGCCATAGAGAAAAGAGACACTATTACTAACCACTGATTTGTGTAACTAGTCGCTACACAGCAGCACCATCATGTTACTGAGCGTTTGCTAAGCGCTCACCAAAATCAGTTCTAAGAACACGTTCAAGCGTAATGACAGAATACCACACCGCTACTGTACTTATCTATGACCAAAATGAAAAATAACTGATATAATGTTTTTGAGCTGGTATTCTTGTGGAAACATGTCATGCATGACTTACTAACTTTAATAAATAATATGTAATGTCTCTTGTCACAAAAATTAAGTTTGAAATTAATAACATATGAAGCTATGCCGTGACGTTAATTAATATGTCAAATACCTTGGTAAAATAAATTTTTATAGTTTCTTATGTGTGTAAAAATTTGTTTTGTGCTAGATTTATTAACTTTAGTTAGAAATATGCAATACAAACGGCTTTACACAAAAATTAAGTTGAAATTAATAACATAAGATGCTAAGCTCCAAATATAAGACGACCCCATATTTTTTGCTTTCGATTTTTAATAAAAACTATTGTCTTATATTCGGGCCAATACGGTAAAATAATGTTCCTAAAGTATTATTTTATTATTTGAAGCTAAACAAAAAAAATACTAGTATAAATTATGATTTTCTAGATTAGGGCTCATAGAATTTTGTATGGCTGTAAAATATTGTTTCATTTTATTTTGCTATATCTTTAATCAATTATACATTTGTTGTTTCTTAGGTAGAAGACTTGAATGAAGACACGATTGTGGCGCGCCACGAACGCTGTGAGGTGGACGAAAAGAAAAAGTTTATGAGCTACCTCAAATTTCCACATTCGGGACGATCGCGTGCCCATAGGAGGACAGACAGTATGGCAGAGAGCAGTGGTGCAAATACCCCCGGTGAGTACTTTCCAAGCAAGCTGCAGCAAACACGTATATACCATATTTATTCGATTCTTAAGACGCCACCGTTTGTAAGACACCTTAATTTTTCAGTACCACCAACAGAAAAAAGCTTTAATTCTAAGAAAATAAATAAAAATTAAAGCTAAAATACTCTAATTATAGGAAATGCCATATTTACCTAAATCTAAGACTACCTCGAGTTTTTCAGTGGTTCTGGATATATATTTTTCAAGTTGTATTTATTTTATCACGAATGAAAAAAAAATTGGAAGACTTATTTTGTAATGTTAACAAATGGTTTTTATATACAAAAAACACATGTCTGCATAAAATCTAATTGGGGTTGAAAAATTGCCCCTAAATATAAATATTGGATTCAACTATTAACACGCTAGCTTCTACGTGACACTTTCATTATCATGGTGATATACAGCAAATAAATTATAATAAGGGTAGAGAAATAGGAAGGAATCAAAGGACATACAACAAACTGTTGCTTTTATAAGTAAAAGATACACATTTCACAGGTTACACAATAACTAACCAATAAACACATCTGCTATAAATTATCATAAAAGTCAACTGCCATGAACAGCCAAGCGTAAAAAAATTGTGATAATTAAACAAGCAACTTTATTCTTATTTCAAAAGTTAGATATTTTGTGTTGTTTCCTGAATTAAAACTCGAGATTTCTCAAAACTTGACAAGTGCTAGCTATGTAGGCAAAGTTTTAGGACAAATACAGTTTAATAATTCATTATTTGTTTTTAAAACTATTTTGATTATTGTGAATGGCTGAATTTTTAATATTGTAATGAAGTAATTGGAAAATAATCCAAAACACAACGAAATAAAATTCAACTCGATCATGCCCATCACTTGCTCCAACCCATTCGAGAAGATAACCATGTTAATTACTAAAGAGGGAATCGAGATTTTTAGCCATACTGTGAAAATAACCAAATATTCTGTGACCTTTAAAATCCCCAAACACGGCAGCCCTGCACTATTGTATTAATATTAAATAAATATGTAAAATGTTACCTTTTGATCTAAGCCTAACCCATTCCTTGGTCTGCGATTTTAAGAAGACCCCTAGATTTTGAAGCTCGTCTTAGATTAGAATGAATGCGGTATTGTTATTATAAAATTAAATTCATTAACAACATTAGTATATTTTTCTTATCAGAAGTTAAGTTATTCTCACTCCCTTCTGAATCAGTATCAATTTGATTCTTTCGAGCCATCAAGAGCATTGGTCAGGGGGAAAAAAATGGGATTCTAATAAGTTTTTAGAGGTGTTCAAAAGGGGGGAGGGGATTTGCATCTTAGAATCAAAGAAATGTATTTAGGTTAGGAGGGATAGCCAGCGTACTTACCTAGGTGATACTGGAGTAGAAATTGTTTAGATATAACACACAAAAAAACACATTTTTAAGGACAGGCTTTCACTGTCAGACAGCTTGTCCTTAAAAATGTGTTTGTGTTTTTTTTAGTGTCATATCTAAACAATTTCTACTCCAGTATCACCTATGTAAGTGTGCTGACTATCCCTCCTAATTTAAACCATGATTTAGCCTAGTGCTCTATACCACATAACCAGAAATGTATTTAGAAAAGTGTTTAAATACTTTGATATGATTGATACGACCCTTAAACCCAGTTATGTTTATTTACTTTCATAAACATTTTTAATGTGATATTTGAACTGACAGTTTTGCAAAACTATAACAATATACTAAGAAAAGTCTAAATAAACAAGGGCCAAGGGCTTTATGAAGTTACAAGTATTTGACAACTCTGACTAAGACTAGGCAAAAAAAAAAAGTCTCTCTTTAATATTATATTAACCTTTGCCAGAAATAACATTAAAAAGCTAAAATTCACATACAAAAATATGCACTCACTTTAATAATTATTATTATCATAATAAAAGAAAAACTTTTTGTTGTTTTTTAAAAGAAACATTTGAGCTTGGAGTTTTGGAATATTTCTTTTAATTTAATTCAGATTTATTTTATTTTTTAAGGATATTACACAAAATTCGACTAGACTAAAAAACACTCCAAATGTGATTTTTGGACATTTTCTTGAGATTATTTTAACAGTGTTTGCTTAAATTAGTGTTACTATTTTACAGTAGCAAACACATTTGATGATGCCATGATGTCATTTTTTCAGATCCAATGTCTCCGCAGAGCATCATAGACCCATCTACCTCTCCTATGGCATCTCCACCCGCCACACCACTTTCCATTTTGGTGGAAGGAGATGGACCTGTGACTCGCAGACCACGCACTGCCTCGGTATCCTTGGTTTTGCGCCCAAGCACCCCTACACTACCTGAACACTATATTGAGGTACAGGGTCACTTAGCATGGAGTAGGGGTGTACCGATGCGGATACCGATGAATCACTATCAGGCTATCCTTCATTAGTGCATTATCAATTAACCGTAATGGGCAATTACTATGCAGATTAATCCTCTTGTTTAAGTAACGTTTAAAGCAAAATTGTCCAGGTATTAATTACATTAACTATTGTTATTAATATTATTATTATTATTAATATAATTATTATTTTTTATTTATTATTATTATTATTATCAACACCGCTTACTACCCATTCGGGTTATACACACTTACGCTAATGTGTAATGGTAGGGTGATTGTGAGATGAAATGGAGGGCCTACAGTTTAACGTGGAATCCGAACCACGGTGGAGGCCTGGCATTCCCCACATTCACAAGATGTCTTGTCAGAGGTGAAGGAAGGGTTTGGTAATCAGATAAATCTGTGCCGGAACCGAGGATTGAACCCTGGCCACGAGCACAGAATTCTGACACCTTACCCCTAGAACGCCAGGTCACCAACTGTTACTATTCTCTTGAGCATATTTCCTAATAGTTATTAATAAGTAATCGATAATCAAGACTAATCGGTTTTACTAAATTGTTACACCTCTAGCATGACACATTCTCCATTTCATATTAAAACCCTTTTATATAACTTCTAAGCTGGGCGTTTGCTTCTCTTCTGAAAAAAATTCTGGCTTTGGCAATATGAAGCTTTACCAATAAAAATAGTGAAAATCAAAATACCCAATTTATGATGAATTATTGCTCCAGTGAGCTATTATACACATCACAAATAAAAAAGCTGAAGTAATTGAACTATTAAGTTGTGATAGTAATTTTATTGTAGGGATGGGGTACTCAAATCTTTGGATATTCTAGGATTCGAGAATAATTTTAACCAAAGAAACCAATATTTTTTTGTTTATATAGTTTTAACACTTTTCATTTCTTGTTCAGAACCAATTATAACTCTAGGATAACCCATATCCTAGATCAGTAATTTAACTCTTGACTAAATTTTATAATGATTAGATAATAAAAAAGAATAACAATTAGTTACTATTTCCTTATCATTTATTATTTTTTCCAAGATTTGTATTGGGATTCTTAAAATAGTGGATTTGACCAAAATACTTGTTTGCCTATAGCATTTGTTATCTTAATCTGCTTAGAATTATCAAAAATGCAGGCCTCTTTGTTGAAATTTTTTGTTTTGCACGTGTCTTATTTAATTTAAATTTGTTTTGAAGGGATGTAAACTCTTTAAAGGCAGTTTGATGTTGTAATAAATGCCTATGCATACCTGTTGTGTCACCATGCTCAGACTTTAATAAAGGAGGACAAGAATTGCATTAACTTTGTTTATATCACTGTCAAGTTTAGTATTTAAAAAATGCCAAATCAGTGCAGAATTCTTTTAGCGTAATTAGATGTTGATTTATCATTATATGACGTGGAAATGTAGGTCTCAATGAACATGGTTGAAGATCGTCTGGATCCATTATTTCAACAGACACAAAAATGGGAAGTTGCACGATTAAACGTTAAAACTCAAAAAGTTTTGTTTTTTTTTCTTAGGAAGTTGGAATGACGTGAATTGATTTCACCCAAGATTAAAACACACAGCTTTGAAATACTCAACACTACTTTTGCTTAGGAACATTTAAAATTGCTCATATATAATCAGATAAATAGATGTTTGTATTGCATAGAACATAAATGGGACTATTAATTTGGGGGAGGGGGGAGTATTTGAACATTTGCTTAGATAAATAAAAGTTAATACTACTATTGACTAGATATTTATAATTTTTTGCTAACTAATAACTAAAACAAACCTTATGAATGATCCAAGTTACTTTATTTCCGTCTATTTAGTAGTACATTTGAAGAAAAATTATTTTATAATAATGGGTACTTATTATTTTTCATTTCAAATGTTGGCAAGAAAGGAATAAACAAGTCTAGGAAATGGTCATAGATAATAATGGTGTCTTTTTGGTAGAAATGTATCGTCCGATGATATGTGAATGGAGTTTGAATCTTTATTTAACCAATTAAAGTGATATTGATGTGAATAATAAAAATATCACAAAGTAATTACATTAAAATATTAAATTATATTTGGAAGAAGGTACAGGAAAGGTGGATAGAAACATATAAAAGGGGGACAAACACAATATGGCCTATACAATGAAAATAACAACACAGTTCACACTTTACACTGCTGCCAATGGACAAAGAATTGTCTTTGTCCATTGGCAGCAGTGTAAAGTGTGAACTGTGTTGTTCTTTTAATTGTATAGGCCATATTGTGTTTGTCCCCCTTTTATATGTTTCTATCCACCTTTCCTGTACCTTCTTCCAAATATAATGCATTTGCCTCATAAAGCGAAA
Source organism: Timema shepardi (assembly GCA_902151425.1). NCBI lineage: Eukaryota > Metazoa > Arthropoda > Insecta > Phasmatodea > Timematidae > Timema > Timema shepardi. Next base: position 16,517 of record CABFVX010001705.1, on the reverse strand, counting down.
AGAGGTTTTTCTTATAGAGATATAAAATATTTAGTTTATCATTTATCACTGTTGGTATTTAAATGAGGAAGTAAAAGAGTTGGAGTTAAATTTAGCATGGCCAAGTGTGAAGGGATGATAGTGACAATGAAGAGATAAAGTTGGATGGAATAGAAGCGAGAAAAGTACAAAATGTTAAATATCTTTGAATCGTGAATTAGGCGAACAGTGGGAATAGGGGAGCTAATAATAAGAGGTCAGCAGAGGGAGTTGTTATTATGGTGTGTGAGCAACCTATGGAGAAGAAAAGTGCCCTTAAAGTGTAAGAAAGTGACACATGCAACAGAAACATGTACACTAATGAACAATTTCCTATACACATGTGCACTATATTATGTTTGAACTATGAATTTATTTTTGCTGCAGGTGGCACCATACGAGACTCGAACATATCCACTTCCGGAGGGTATGTACGAGACACTCTTGAGCCAGATGCCTGAAGGACATCCGTTCCCACCATGTCCGGCTACACCAAAGAATCATCTTACCAAAGATAACTATGATGTAAGTACTTAAACCTCCATGATGGCAATTTTATAGGGGTGTGCGAAGCTTCGAAATAAACATCTAACTTCAACTTCACTTCGAAAAAAAATTTCATCTTAAAGTTTTGCCATTAAAGAATATTATTGCCAGTAACATACTCAATTTATGTCAGAATTACATAATTTTTTAAAAAAAAAGTTTGATTATATTGGTGTTTTTGTGGGTTTTATTAGATTTGGGTGTTAATTAAAGCTATTATGGATTTCAACTGATTAAACCAATAATTTAAATATATTTATTATTCGAGATCTAAAGATACGAATTTTAATGTTAATATAGTTAGGAAAGGAGTAATAAGAGATAATAAAGAAAATTAGAATGCCACAATGTAATTCTCGGCAACAATACCTCTAAGCTAGTAGGTTGAAAAAAATACTTTTTGTGTAAAAGGAATAGAAAGCGGTGGGATAGGAGATCATGCATCAAATTACTGGCAAGTCAGCTGCAAAATTGTTTTGTTGCTTCTTACAGTGTTATTTCTAGGGCCTATCATTAATACAGTTTGGGTACCTTAAAATGATATTATCCCAAGTGAGTTGCTAGTTGAACATCTTTTTTCAACCAGTTAAAACACATTTTATAGATTAAGTCTATTGTATGAAATCCATAATTTCAAAACTTGTATATAACACCATATACAAATCAATGTATTATTATTGGGTTCGAACCATAAGGCTTTCAACAGAATGGCTATCCACCTTTCCTATACCTTCTTCCAAATATAATACAATTACATCATAAAGCGAAAAGAGGTTTTCCTTATAGAGTTATATCATTATATATTCGCATCCAATGTCCTTTTCCTGTGTTTGTCCTTTATGTTTTACTTTTTACATGTTCCTATCTATGTGTTCAGGGGATTGGACGGTGACGATCAATTTTCTTTAATAGGCAACCATTGCCTTTTTGTCCATTGGCAGCAGTGTAAAATGTGAACTGTGTTCTTATTTTCATTTTAAAGGCCATATTGTGTTTGTCCCCCTTTTATATGTTTCCACCTTTCCTGTACCTTCTTCCAAATATAATACAATTACCTCATAAAGCGAAAAGAGGTTTTCCTTATAGAGTTAACCATTTTTAAAACATTATTTTATTTTAATGGCTTATTTAAAAAAAAATCAATTACTTCCCCCAAATTCGCCACTACCTATCCACCTTCCCTCTTACCTGTACCTTCTTCCAAATATAATACCACCATTAGTAAGTTATTGTAGTATTATATTGATAAATTTCATTATGTCAAGATTTATTTGAGAGCCATCTATGATGCATACAAGTCAAATTGATAAATTATGATATGTCATATTAGTTTCGTCACTACCTCTGAGATGGCTCATAAAAAGATAAATGGTTTGGCACTTTATAGAAGATACTTTTAATATTTAATGTGTATGTAGCCATTGCAACTGTTAAATAATAAATGTGCTATTTTAAAGCTTAAACTAAAATATGTTATTTCAGCCTGAACTTCTTCCATCAAAAAATATTAAGGGCCTGTTTTTTATTTATATTTTATCTATAGGGAAAACCATTTTTCACTTTGAGGTAATTGTATTATATTTGGAAGAAAGTACAGGAAAGGTGGATAAAACATAAAAGGGAACAAACACAATATGGCCTTTACAATGCTGCCATTGGACAAAGAGGTAATGGTTGCCTCTTAAAGAAAATAGATGGAATCTTGAGATTCATGTTAGGCCATAACTGGCTTAACTAATGACTTGCTCGGCCACCTCAGCGGGTAGTGCGGTCTGAATCCTGGGTTCGTGCCCAAGCTTGTGCTCTATGTAGTTGTTTTTTGGTGTGTGTGCAAGAATTTTACTGTAGGGCATATATATATATATGTAAATACTCCTTTGTTGTGTGCATTTTTTTAAGCCTATTCAGGAGTTAGAAAGTTTAGTTGATGCTTTTGATTTATAAATAGCACCTAATTTGGTTTAGGGAATTCCCTGAAAATCTATTTAAGAGGGTTTTACTGTTGTTTAACTTAAGCTTAACTGACACTTAATAATTTTTTTATTATTCTTTTTTTTTTCAAACAAAGCTTTTCCTTCCGTTTCTTATCAATCTTATATACCTACAAAATTTCCCTTATGTAAACCATTTTGTGAAACTTTCTAACCAGAATTTGACATTTCATTTTTGATAAATTTTCAGGGAACTAACGAGTTGTAGGGAGTTAAATTGGATATCTCTTGCGGTCACCGTAACTGGCTGCCAACTTTAAATTTACTTTAGTTTGAGTTTAATGGGTTTTGGTTCCCAAATTAGATAAAATCAAGTGGCGCCCATTGCGTCAGGTTCCCCCCCTGGAAGTTTTGTAACTTGAGTTTTGTCCCTTCACTACACCTCGTTAGTTATTGTAAACTCCAAACCACCCCCAACTGATCCTTTAGCCAGCCGGTCATTTGTATAATTATTTTTAGAGAAATATAGTTAAAAGTTTTGGCAATGATATATCGATAATCTATTGAGTTAAAATAAATACAGGGGAACCTGCCTTAAGCAGAAACTTGGTCTTGAACGGAAATATTTTAGGGCTGAAAAACATGCAAAGTTCTCTGGATTAAAGTGAAACTGTCTAACACGAAAATGGAATTCAAAATAAGCCCTTATACGGAAATTTCCAATGTTCCGGTGGACATCGTTAGGACATTTTTTGGCATCTTATACATTCAATATAATTTTCTCTAATTCTTCCTTTATATTATTATGAGTTGAAATATTAAGTCAGGTATATTTACTTTCTCCTTATTTGTTCTTTTGTTATCTTACCCGCCTCGGTGGCGTAGTTGGCTAACGTGCTTGTCGTGTTGAGCTCTACTGCTGAGGACGGGGAGATCAAGGTTCGAATCTTGGTCGGATGAACTGGGGTGGTTTTTCCTAAATGGTTTTCCACTCCCCCTCCACGCAAATGCGAGTTCACTTCCTCTAATTCAACCTTCCCGATTCCTAATCCATTAGAGTAATTAGTACTTAAAGCGTATAACCCAAACGGGTAGTAAGACGCTGTGCTAAATATTATATTATTATTTTGTTATCTTGCTTACAGAATTGTTAACTGTTATTGCCTCTTGATATCTCTGTTTTTAACGATACAGCACTACCTGTATTGAAATCCAATTGTCTGTCCCTTCCGGAAATTTTACACAATATAGACTCTAGGCCCGCATTTTTTATTTAGTCTAGCAGTTCTTATTATGGCTTCAAAGATAGAGTTGTGCTTGATCTAAACACGAGAGTAAGTCATTCATGCGAGTGAGTGAGATAAATTATCTGTTGAGCAGATCATGAAGATGTTTAGCGTCAGTAAAACTAAAGAGTAAGAGATTCTAAAGAAGAAAATGGAAATTTTGAATCTGTGGTAAAACTGTGTTAATGGGGAAATAAAAAGAAAACTGCTAACGAAGACATTAATGAAATAGTGTTAGTGGTTTGTCGGTGCTAGGGAAAAAAATCGCTGTGTATTGGCTCCAATGGTGCAGGAATGGTGTGAATCAAGTTGTGTAAATAGTAAAACCATTTAAGAGTAGGTTGCTAAACTTTTCTTCATAATTGAGGGATATGAACCTGGAAACTTAACAAATGGTGATTAGACTGGACTGTTCTTTCACACGCTACCGAATAAATCACCCTGTTTGAAAGGTGAAAAATATATGGGAGGAAAATTGTGCAAAGAAAGATTGACTGTTTTTCTATGTGGTCTTTGTCAGGATGAAATGAATAAACCCTTAGTTATCAGTAAGGCAGCAAAGCCACAATGCTTCAGAAACATGGAAATACGGAAACTTCCTGGTGAGGGGAGGTCCAGCAAGAAGAAGTGGATGACATCACAGATCATTAAGGAATGGTTAACGGCTTTTAATGGCAGTTTGAAAAAGAAAAACCGGCATTTTTTGTTGTCTTTGGATAACGCAACATGCTACCCCTACATTGAACTTTACAACGTGCGACTTAATTGGTTCCCTTAAACACCTCAAGTCTTCCTCAACCAATGGAGCCCCATTCAAATGTTAAATCATACTAAAGTAGATTATTAATGCAATCTTTGCTCGCCAATATAAATTCTACATCATCCACCTCTGAGCTTGCAAGAACAGAAAAATATCATGGACCCTTGCGATTCCGTTTAAGGCAGGTTTCACTGTATAACATTTTATTGCTTCATTTTTATTAACTACATCGATTTTTGTTGTATTTTCATTAAACTTGTCTTATTCAAAGAGCTAAATAAAACAAAAAAAATTGAAAAGCGACAAAGAATATAATTACAGGAGGGCAGCCAATTTAACTTTATAAGAATATTGTAGCTTTTGATATATACGCTGTGATAAATTATATCAATTAATGATATATTGATATATTAAGGGAAAATGCCATCCCTAGTCTATGTATTATATATTAGAATCGATTCATATATTTTGACAGTCTCACTTAACTTTTACTTAACTTAACAACTTTGACACACTTTTTATTATTACCTCTTGATGCGATCATAATCTTAGGTCGTATTATATTCAAGACCATTTATTTTTTATGTAGATTCCCTCAAAATGTTAGGTTTCTTATTATATTCGGTATTGTACTAAATTCAGTCCATTACGGTATATTAGCAATTTTCTGGCACTTAAGTGAAACGGCAACTAAACTAATAGGAGAGATAATCGATCATTACCTATTTCGAATGTTGCCGTTTTGTTTAGTTGCCAGTTTTATTGAAAGCTAAGAATCAAGTAGTGTGAATTGTAATATTGAGATCGATTCTCAATTCTTTCGATGCCAGTAAGAATTGAGCGTATCGAGGAATCAAGTTTGACAACCCTAGTATTATGGTAATTACTTTGAGGTAGGGATGAAAAAGGAAGCATTTTTAGATGTAATCTACTTGCATTTACATGGCGGGAGGGTGCAAATCCATTTAAGAAAACCATCCCTCAGAAGACCTGACTAAGATTCTAACACCAATCTCTTCGTCATCAACATGCCAGTCTTACATGAAAATTACATTTTAGACCATAGAACCCAAATCGAGGATCTATTTGATTTGGAATCTCCAAGTTTCGCACCAGCTTATGTTTATTTCCATTTAATGATAATGTCGTTAAAGTCACTATATTGAAGATAATCAAGCAATAACAACCCTACAATAGGAAAATGAAAAGAAAATATGTTCTCTTTGTCCCCACCTAGTGATCTCATGTTGATTCTCCATCTATTTGGCTCCCTCCCTAACTCTAATTCCTCAATTTCATCACCCCAATTTTTCAAACTCTATTTAGTTTTACTATCATCAATTGTAATCTAACGAGTCATATGTTTGATTTTTGTGTGATATGGTCATTATATAAAAATAAATTATAGTTGATGTTGTTTCAGAGTGACCATAGCACCCCTGCCAGCCCTAGCTCTGATTCGACTGAAAGCGCTTTGGGAGAGGGGGAAGACCCCAATGATCCAGAATGGACAGTGTTCAGTAATGTCAAGAGATAATTCCCACCAGCATGACCTGGTTGAACCTGCTCCATCCATAATTTCACAACTAGCATTGAAGGGAACGTTTCCCTTATTTTGGTACTGAAACAGACTGATGTAGTTTCCCCCCTTTCCTCCTTTTTTATATTGGTTGATGGCTGAAAGTAGTCTTGAATTAATTACGCTTACTGTGCATATTTGACTGTGTATCACAATGACGACCCCCCTCCACCCACTTCTGTGGACACTTTGTGCATTTGGCTGGGCAAAAACAACCTTGCGCATGGAAAATGTATGCGTGTTTATTTTTACACTAAAGCTTACTTTTTACAAATTTGCCTTTAATAAAGACATTTTGAACTTTTTCAAAAGTCAATTTTCTTAAAGCTTAAAATATTGTACTCTAGAAAAACTGCTAATTAGTTAAGACTTAACAAATAAATGTGAAGCTTTAGCTTAAAAAGTTTTTTTCTACACACACTCAAATTATTTTAAATACACTGATAAAACAGCATTTTCTCTCTTCGCTTATTATCAGCGTTTTATTTGAAAAGCTCATTATTCAAGATTTCCTTATATTATAATTTTCCTCATAAAATACATCATTTTTCAAAACTACTGTTTACAATATTAAACTCGAGTGTTTTAAACTATATTGTTAATTTATTCAATGATTGAAATGTTCATTCATCTTTCATATGATTAAAAAAAACTTATATCCTCTTTTATTTCACTTTTTTTTATCGTATATTGTTTTAAGTGATGTGTTTTCCTAAGTTTATAAGGTAGCCCAGCCGAGCCACAAGCATTATGAGAAATAGGTGTGTTTAAATTCTGGCCTAAATCTTAACCAGACATTAACTTTTGGAGGATCATTACAATGACTTATGTGAAATAAAAAAGATTTTCATTCCTTTGTACAGTCTTTATTGGCCTTGTAAATATAGGTTTAAGTTCACTACTTAAGTTTAGTACAAATAATGATTTTTTTTTCTTTTTTTTTTCCTTGTGTTTGTCATAATTGTAAATATTGCGTGTTGCATTTTAACTAGTTGGTATTTTGTATTATCAGAGTACACATTAATAAAAAGTTGAGACTTGATAAAATTGTTATTTATTTTCATTAGTTTTGTTGGGGCCAATAATGGTTTTTTTATTTTTAATATTTTTAGATCATTTTAGCAAAATCAAGTCCTTGAAGGGCATGACTTTATTAATCAACACTTTTGCACATTAAAAATGGACATTAACTTTCTTACGTGAGCACAATGTTACTAATATTTGAACAATGATAGTGAATATAGCATAGGCATCATGCTAAATCATTAAATTGTAGTGTCACATTTTTTCAAATGATTATTATTCACAATAATGGAAACATTACATGAGAATATGTTTGATGTAGAATAGATATAATAATTATATACCCCATTTCTCTTATGAATTGACATATGACTGGTAGAAAAAGTTACTAGATCTACTTTTACATCATGCCAAGTCATGTGATCAGCAGATGTTACTTTGATATAGTTTCAATACATTAAAATAATTTAAAGAATATAATAAAAAGTTGTCAATGTTGACCCTAAAAAAAAGTTAATATTTTCTGTTCTACAGTGTTACAGTTAAACTTGTTCCCTGGCCATTAATTCATCACTGAAAGGGTTAACCCACATTTCCCCAATGATAAACTTTCCGTTCATACCAAGAATTGAACTTGGGACCCTTAGTTCTGTAGACACGTTACCTATTGATCCAAGGGGTTAGATTGTGTACTGTTTATTTAATTAAAGTATCATGGCTTACATCGTTTTTTTAAATTGCAAATGTTGATTTAGTCCTCCTTTTCTTGAGACTGATTATAATTTTTTATCAGTAGCCTCAACCTAATAAGTATCACAAGCTTGAGAGCTCTCTGCTTTTTTCTATTTGATGTATAAATACTGCTTGAATAAGTTAAGGTGCGTCTGAAGGGAACGCGAGTAATTTTACAGTTTTTATAGAATTACATTTTGTTGACCTAAATAAATCAAATATTTCTCCAGTAGCAACATAGAGTTTAGTTATCTGCACATGCTAATATCAATATATCTTAAATATCTGTCAAGGATGTTCTGGAGTTTTGTCAAAACTTTTTAAATAAAGAAAATGTTTTGACAAAATTCCAGGACACCCTTGACAGATATTTAAGATCTGTTGATATCAGCATGTGCAGAAAACTAAACTCTGTGGTGCTACTGGAGAAATATTTGATTAATTTTGGCCTAAAAATGTCAATTCTATAAAAACTATAAAAATACTTGCGCTCCATTCGGCTGCGCCTGAATGGGTATAGTTTTAACTATGAATAAAGGAGTTGTATGGTTAATATTTTAGATGAGAGTAACCTCACAACAGCACTGTAGATAACCCTTGTCATGATAGCTGTACAAAGCTTCCAGAATTTGAATTTGTATCTGAATCTTGATAGGATTCGATTCTAATGCAAAATTTCAAATCCAAATCTCAGATTTGAATTCATTGGAAATTAATTTGAAATTTGACTAAAGGCAAACATTTGGATTATTTAACCTTTGAAAAAAGTTATAGATCCATTATTTAAATGAAATGGGCTGGTTTTTGTTATTAGACTTAATTATATATTTGGAAGAAGGTACATGAAAGGTGGATAGAAACATATAAAGGGAATTGTCACTGCCCAATCGCCTCGATGAGTTCCATCCAATTGCATTAAACCTAGGTCCTATGTTATTTTCATTGTAAAAGTCATATTGTGTTTATTCCTTTTTATGTTTACATCCACCTTTCCTGTACCTTCTACCAAATATAATACAATTATCTCAAAGAATAAAGAGGTTCTCCTTAAAGACATAGATTTATATAAAAAAATCATTTTAATTATAAAATAATATTCAAACCTGCTTTGGTGATTAAATGGTCTAAGGTGTCACAATTGCAATACATTGGACTGCCGATAATGGGGAGATCAGGTTTTGAATCCCATTCAGGGGGTTTTGCACTCTCCCTTCAGGCAAATTATGGTACACTTTCTCTCAAATCCAACCTTCCTCATCCTTAACAAATAAGTGTAATTAGCAATGCGTCTAACCTGACCGAGTAGTAAGGCACGGTGCCAAAAAAAAATTAAATTCAGAGTAATTATAGCTTTGGAATAAATTATAAATACAAACTCTTGGATTAACAAAGACTTACTTGCTATGAAGCAGCTCTCCACAGCAAAACTTGATGTTCTTACTTATTGCCTCAATTGCAAACACATTCTAGTTTAAATGAATGTGTAAGCAATCATTATAACAACCCATTGGCTTAAACAGGTAATTAGATTGAACTGGGAAATTGTTTTATAAGTAAATTTTAGAATCAAGTATTTAGCATTAAATGAATTGCTGAAGTATCAAGTTTACACTGGTGGTGGTGGTTAGATTAATTAATATATTAATTGGTGGTGATCAAGCAGAGAGATATTTCAACTATTTAGCTAATTTTTTATTTATATTTTAAACTTTCACTTTCTGAACCAACTGATTATATCATCATATAAGAACTTTCTATAATCAAGAGTGAAAGGTATTCTTTCATATTGGTCGAGTATTGAAGCTGTTCATCATCCATTACTAAAGTGTTTAAAATGAAGACATCGTATTCTGAAAATGAAAGGGAACTTTGACTCAAATCATTAAGGATATTTGAAAAACTTAAAATATGTATTTTATGTATAATTATTTTCCAAACTTGAATCAATTTTAATTGAGAGCACTTAGACTGTTACTTGTGGGTTAGCTCAACATAATGATAGGTTGCTAGATCATTACTTAACTGACTGCAGCTATATTAATTGGGTTTCATTGAACAAAAAAAAAAAGTTTTCTGTAATTCAGTTCATATGTAAAATTATTCAGATTTAGCCCATTAGGCATTTATCGTATTTAATTACTATTTATTCAAGAGTTTGCATTGAAACTGGGAAATGAGAATTGTCATAGGAATTGTATAAAGACAGGATGGAGTAGAGTTGAAACAATCAAAGAGTGTAAAATATCTTTGTACTGTGATTGAAGTAAAAGGATGCGGTAGAGACGAGGGCAGCAGGGAGAGGTTTTCTACAAGTGTGTAAGAGACCTACTATTAAAAAGAGAAGTGTCAGGAAGTGCTGAATAGAGCATAACTTCATATTCATAGTAACATATGCAGCGGAAACTTTTTCCCATATTTTTCTACAACATTAAGCCACGTCTTACATGGCCTATCCCTTCTTTTTGATCCACACTCTCTCCCTTCATATATTTGCTTTGTGATGTTCATAGCTTTATTAAATGTAACTTAGCTATAGTCCATTCGACAAGATGTAATTGACAGCTGACAGATGATATGAAAATGGTTAAAAGTAAAACATTCCTAAAAACAAATTGTTTTTGGGTAAGTTATGATCGGCGAAAGTAACAGCAACTTAGCTCAAGGTCTTTCAGATCATATGGTTTGGCGAATGGATATATGGGTATTTCTGTTAACTTTTACTAGCTGTCACTTATATACACTCTTATAGTGAATGGACTCTAGACAACTATAGGCCATTGAATATTGATTATTGTTGAATGTGGATCTCAAAATTAACCTCAACATATTTATCCAAACGGTGCCAAGGATACTATCATAACAACATGTAGGTATCTATATTGATCACAAGTCTCTTGCTTTTGGCTGGTTCTAGCGCGTCCATACGGGGAAAAAATGTGTACCCAAAATAATAGACATTTATAATAGTATTGTTTGGAAAAGGTCAAAGTGACATAGATTTATGACATAACCTATTGCAAAATTATTTCAGTTCTAAGTGAGAATGGTAAATGATCCTGTGGTCATAATAGGTACGGTTAACACTATAAACTATCATATTTGCATGAAGTAATATTTACAATAAATAAATGCACATGAGCAATAGCTGATTGTGTTGTTATTATTATTATTATTATATTATTATTATTATTATTATTATTATTATTATTAGCACAGAGTCTTACTACCCATTCAGGGTATACGCATTTACACTCATGTGTAATGTTAGGGTGATGTGAGATGAAAATGGAGGATCTACAGTTTAACTTGAGATCCGAACCACAATGGAGGCCTAGCATTCCAATCATTCACAAGTTGTGATTAATACACGTCTTGTCAGAAGTGAAGAAAGGGTTTAGCAATCTGATAAATCCGTGCTGGAACTGAGGATTGACCCCAGACCCCAGCATAGAAGTCTGTCACCTTACCCCTAGACCGCGTTCTTGTTAATGGCAGAATAGAGGGCTAGGCTTACCCTAATTTTGCTAAGAGTATAGCAACATACGTTTGGCCATAGCTAATGTTCTTCATAAGATACAATGATAAAATCTTTTGGTGAATGCATTACTCATAAAAAGTTCCTTGTGACCACACAATCAGAGTTTCCCTTCAAATCACATCAGTCCATTAACTTTCCACTCGGGATATATATAATTTTAATGCTTGAATACACAATTTTCTTGAATCAAATCTAGAATATCCTTAAGGATTTGAGGTCCCATCTCTACTATTAACACACGATAGAACAATACATTTTTGTTTTATTATGTTTGTAGCTCTCTTGATTGTTGTGTTTTTCAAAATGAAGCTGGTGCACACTGCATGGAACATGATCGAATTAAATATGACACGTGTTTACACAAATCAGTCATTACCTCGCTCCCATGTTTCTTATGAAACCTATCAATAAACTTAAGCCATTTTAAAGGTATATTGTTTTGTAACTATATCAAATAATATAATTAACACAGGATTATAATAAATAATGCTCTAAAAATATCATCATCATTATTAACTGTTGCAAGACTGTGGCTGAGTCAGCTTAGTGAATTGTCTTCAGCTTCCTATATCCTTCTACCTTTCTTCCTCCTTTAATCGCTTCCATTCTTCTTCTCTCACTTTCACACCTTCAGTTAGATGCCCCTTCATCCATACATATATGTTCCTTCAATAATTAATTATAAGAGTTATTGTAAATAGACATATTGTTGCTTGAGTTTTGAGAATCCCCCATCACTTTTGACAACTCTCAGACAAACCGTCAATGTAGGTTACTCTACATTTATTTTTAAATCTTTTAAGATATTCTTCCTATGGCATTTGGGTGACTAGTGTAGGCCTATACAAGATTGTTCATCTTGAGAAACAATTTATTGAATGTATTTGTTCTGTTACAATCAAGGTATTAGCAACAATCAAGAGATTGTGATATAAATGATGAATTGGATTGTTGAGGGATTGGGTAGAGAGATGTGTTTAACTTTATAATGGGCCTAGTAGTTGTAAATAGAGAGGAATACTAGTTTTTAGATAATAAATTAAAACCATTTCTTGATAACTTTGTGATTTTATGGGATATAACGAATAAAAAAATAGTCCTATAGATCACATGAAACCAAATGTTTAATACCCTATTCAAACAAATAGTTTTTACATTATAGGCTATATTATATGTTGTTTTAAGTATGATGCGTACAATTGGAAAGAGGAAATAGGGTTATAGCAGTAGAGTACTGTATCCTAATTAATTGTGCTAGATCATATATCTGAGCACATACAATATAAATTTAGAATTAAAAGTTATTTTAGATTTAAATAATTTAACTAAACAATTAATGCAAATGCTTATGTTATGGACTATGCTGGCGTCACTGAAAGTTCACTCTAATAAATGTAAAATAACATTCAGCCAAAATATTTCACTGGAAACAAAATATTATTTATGGTCGAGCCAAAATATGATTTTAAATATGAACTTTATGTTAAGGCTGTTGATTAAAAATGTATATTAATTTAGCACAATATGTTCTATTTAGGTCTAATTTTACTTTAGTGAAGTCCCGGCACAGATTTATCTGAATACCAAACCCTTCCTTCACCTCTGACAAAAGACGTGTATTAATCACATCTTGTGAATGTGTGGAATGCCAGGCCTCTCACCGTGGTTCGGATTCCACGTTAAACTGTAGGTCCTTAATTTCATCTCACAATCACCCTACCATTACACATTAGCGTAAGTGTGTGTAACCCGAATGGGTAGTAAGACGCGGTGCTAATAATACTTTAGTGAAAATCATCTTTAATAATTAATAAGGAGAAAGCCACAGGTAATATTCAAAATTCAACACTAACATTTTTACCATTTTAATCACACACATATTAAACAATATTATTATTAAATATAAACTAACCTCAAAATTCATAAACTAATGTTGCGCCGAAATGGTACGCCAATTAGTGGGTGGATGGCTCATCCACAATTAGCTACACCCACTTGCCATAAACACAATTCTTAGGATATTAAGGTTATACATGCCATCTAGGGCTTTTTAAATTTATATAGTCTTGTATATTTGTTTCTTTTTATTTATCTTTCTTAATTAATATTGTTGAAATCATATACTAATGGGTTAAGGATAAGGAAAGTTGGATTTAGAAAAATTTACTCATATTCGCCTGGAGATAGAGTGAAAACCATTTAGAAAAAAACCTAAGTACAAAATAAAAACCCCATTACCAAACCTTAACGATAGCAAAGATAATATATGTGTACGTTGGGTAAGCCTTGTGGGTTTTTCCTTTTAATTCATTCAATATCTAAACATAAAATTTTAAATCTACAAAATTTACAAAAGATTTTAAGGAAACACAAGTAAAAGGCTAGTATTTTCGGAGTTTTTTAATCAAAAATTATTTTGGCCAAAATAAATAGAATATTTATTCAGTTAGATACATTTAATTTTCATTTAATTTGCTAATGTTTACACGTTCTTGCTGCTGGTTGAATCTTGTCTGCAGCGACACTGTCCAGATGGGTATTATTGACCCTGAATACTACAGGTAACACCTTGCAGTCCTTTCCTCTGTATGCGTAAGTTTGGAGCCAGGCTACTTTTATGTGACACACCCTATATCTTTAGAAAACATAGTTTGGTTTGCCATCAGTCATCATGTATCGTTATAAACTTTTTTAATTTGTGATTACCATATTTAGTTAGGTATATATCAGTTAGCTCCTTATTTTATGTATTTAAAATAATATTTAACTTAGTAATTTGTATGATAATTTGCTGTAAGAAGAAAAATATATGCCAAATTTGAGCATTATTCATAAAGTTGCATTGCAGATTAAATACTAAGTTAGGCTACCCATTAAAGTTGACTGCTTATTGCCGTCTTAATAGTTAGTTTTTCAATGCTGCTTGTACAGTGTTAAGTTGTTCTTCTAGTATCTCTGGTGTACACAGAAGTACTGGAAGAGCAAATAATTAACTGTCACAAGTTATTGGCTGCCATCATTTACAATACAAATTGCAATAAAAATCGAAACTATTTCACCCATGGATAAGTGGTTAAATTTGTCAAAGACTAAGACAGCAAATAATACTGAAGCTATAAATCTTGTAGAACCGGGATCATCCAGCACCAACAAGAATATGCAGATATATAAATCTGAAGATATTTATCATTCGCGCACACAAAAGAGGAAATCCAAAGAAACATTTTTGCAATATGGATTTACTTCTATTCCCACAAATATTGAAGACAGACCTATCTGCTTGATTTGTAATGAATGCTTGGGGAGTGAAAGTCTCAAACCTGCAAAATTAAAAAGACATCTACTTACAAAGCATGCTTCCTATTTCAATAAACCTGTACAGTTTTCCTCAAAACCTCACGCAGTTTTTGCAAGTACCTTGACCACTTCTTAAGATCAGTTGTCCCCAATTGGTCACAATCAAGGTCCTGAAGGAATAAGGCCGGTGTCAATGTAGTCAGGCTGTCAGGATCATCTGATATATAGGTCAAAAGTCGTGAATTCATTATAGCCTCACAGTCACATAGCACAGTTGTCAGTTCCTCAAAAGTCAGCCGGGCTCTTCCAAGTATTCTCAAAAGCAAGGATTTCATTATTTCAATAAGACGATCCCACCATGTAGCAGCCGGAGGATTAAATTTCCAAACAATTCGTTGTGCTGATCTGAAACCATTAATTCTTTCCCAGTCCAATTGCGAAAAAGCATTAGCTGTACCTACAAAGTTAATCCAGTTATCACTGTATATGACAGATGGTCTTCCATGTCGAGCTACGAATCTCTTTAGGACTTGTATGAAGGCATCCGAATACAATGCAGATACTAGTTCCAGGTGGACAGCACGATACACTGCACACGTACAAAGGCATGCCCAGGCTTTTCTTCCATCTTGTAGGTAAAGTGAACCCGCCAGATCCACTCCTGTGACTTCAAACACTGAGGTGTCACGCACTATGTATTGAGGTAATGGTGGCACAGACCGATAAAAATGTGTGCCTGCAAATTGTTTGCACATAGTGCACTTCATAACAACAGAACGAACGGTTCTCCTACCCTTTACAATCCAGAACCTCTCTCTAAGTAAGCTTAAAAGACCCTGTACTCCCTCATGATTTGCCTTGACATTTGTCTCATAAATCAATCTGGTGACCACTGGATGATCGGAAAGCAATAAGGCTGGATATCTGAAATCTGACACATCCTCCCGTTCCGATATTCGTGTTTTCAGACGTAGAACATCTTTGGCGTCCACAAATAAATTCAGTAACTTGACAGGTTCATATTTCGAGTCTTGAAAGGATTATTTCTGCATAAATCTAATGACAAGGGCTTCGGATTCATCCACTTCAATGGCACTAAGATCTCCCCTTGTCTTAGATTGCGTTCTTAATTTAAAAATGAATCTGAGCACCCATCCCACAAGACCGAGAATTTTGTGGTACTGAGAAGAATCGGTAATACCACTCACCATCGGTGTTCACATTTGGTAGAGTCATAACCGCACCTTTTCTTTTTTCCTGGTAGACAACTTCATCAGCAGAAACAACTTCCATAAGCCATTAGTCTGGAGGCAGCTTTAGCCATTCAGGCCCCTCCCACCATCTCACCTGCATCAATTTCTTAGCAGAGCATCCTCGACTGGCTAGATCTGCTGGGTTAAGTGGACCTGGAACGTGGCGCCAGTCTTCTTTTGCCGTCAATAGTTTATTCTCTTGAGCCCTATTACGTACAAAAGTAGCCCACTGTTCCTCTCTTTGTATCCACGCTAAAACCGTACTTGAATCACTCCAGAAACAGAAGTGCGACACAATCAAATCTAAATGTTCTACTATGGAGGAAAATAGTCTAACCCCGATAGTAGCGCCTAGGAGCTCCAAACGTGGTATAGTGGTCCTATTGATAGGTGCTACTCTGGCCTTAGCCTGAACAAGTTGAACTTTAATGCAAAGTTCAGTCTCTGATCTCAAATACACAACAGCACCATATGCATCTTGACTGGCATCGCAGAACGTGTGAAGACTATGCTTCGCGTTCTTCTGGGTGATATATCTGGGAATTTCAATTTTG